>JAALXI010000170.1:0-91016 GCA_012977755.1 Fusarium nurragi | reverse complement strand
CCTCTGCCCCCACCAAGGCTCCCGTCACTCCCCCCAAGACCGGCTGCTCTTCCCGCCGTCGCCGCGCTCGCCGCGCCGCCCGCAACGCTCTGTAAAGAACTCGAAAGAGCTCTTCGCAGTAAGCGAGTGAGTTATGTGCGATACGTCCCTGACGTACGCCAGCCTCACATGTCCAGCAAAACCAGATTCGCTTCTCCCTAGTGGAGAGTGACGAAACTGCATCTTTGCATATGGCTTTCTGTCTGTAAATAGACCTTGCTTTCTGGCCTTTTCTTCTCAGAAGCATATCTTCTGTACAAAAATTTATTACGACGATTCACCTTGATCTGCGTATTCGTTCTTTGGTTCCAATGTGACGTGAATGTTTTAATTGTAGCAAAAGAAAAACTTGACTGGCAGTCATTATTGACACTCATCAACATTGGCCAACACGTGCTTCAAGATCACCTTGGGCTTGGAATCTAATATGGTTCCGATTTGAGTGGAAATACCGATACGAGATATAAGAATCTACTAACCCGACTGCAGAACTTAAGAGTAATGGCCGAGGAAAGCGGGACATCCTGGCCTTCTTCGTCTCCTATCTCTAGGCAAGCGGATGGTGTCTCCTTTTGACTTGGTGGAGTGGCATATCTGGCACGTCATTGCCAAAACGATAGGTCAAGAGGTGATCAAGACTGTTGCAAAGTCAATCAATAAACGTGAACACCCGTGGATATGGACGAATTGCATTAAGGAACATGCTTAGCTTGACATAAGGTTTGAGTTTCTGAGAATGTCAACGCAGCGCCATGCATCTTCTATCACAGCACTACAAGTCAGCCGTCACGCGCTTGTGTAGCATATTAACAACAGGCAATGCCGGACGACATAGACATCTCACCGACGGTATGTGAGCTCTAGACATGCAGTGCCATCACATCTGGCTTGATTGGTTGTCAAGCACAGTCCATCTGATCGGTTCTTTGGCCGTTGCACGCCAAGTGAATGACAGATTCCAGACCCAACTACGGCCGGTAGTGACACTACTGTAAGTGTGCCACGTGGTCCTTTTGCCTCCAACCCCAGACTTGTTCCATTAATGTACCGGTGTGACGGGGATCTGCGTACGATAAACGATGTAGCTTAGTACTGGCCAATTGTGAGTTTGTCTTGACGTCACGTCACTTTTCCGACGTTTGAACAGACGGACCCGGTGTATTTCTTTGATTTTAAATTTCTGGATATAGTACAATATCCTCTTTTGACGATCGATTTGTTGAATATCGCAATCGGTGGACTGCCAGAGGCAACTGTATTTCGGGCCATGCAGCTTGTGGCTCCGATACAACAAGTCCAACCCAGTTTGTACAAAGCTTGTGTCTTAAAGATAAAATCGCATGCAAATATCGTGCCAATTGTCTCGCAATGGAAGCCAATTCGAGTACTCTCTTGATACGTCCGCCTCGCAATAGAATATGAACGTGGTCATCGTCTAGCCAGTCATTCAGAGACCTTGAGGCCGGACTGCTGTCAACCGTGCCAGTTGATAAGTCGTAGTAATAAGACAGGAGAAGGACGAGGGTCATGCATGCAGGGGTGACGGAGAAAGAGTCTTACGCCTTTTGCACTGCTGACAATCCCAGTGTGCCAGATGAAAGCATCGCCCTCCGAGGTGCAGTGTCCGTAGAAGTAGCCTCAAGTAAAGACAAGGGGAACAGTCGTCATAGAAGCACCCAGTAGGAATCGTGGGGTGTATCAATCATAACCGTCGAGTGGTTTCGGGCATGAATGCGGGTACCCAACCTTACTGAAGTGTCCAAGTGGTGGTTGAGCCGCATCTCTTGGTACGAATATAGAAAGGCCCTTGGCAGTTTGTTGGTGATGGTGGATGAAGAAGTGGTTACCATCGCCCGTTTGTTTATCTCATCCAGACCCAGACTATGGATACTTCAAGATCAACCGATACTGGACGTAGATACCAGGGTGATGCATTGGCGACTTCAACCCACAGAAGCCAACCGCCTGACGCAGCTATCACCAGTCAAACGTTCGCCATGAGCAATGGAACAATAAACCAGAGCCACGCCAGCGTATCCGCCTCTATCCCTCGAAACGAGAACGCAACCATATTCTCTGCTGGGAACCAAACCCAGGCGACTCGAATATGGGCTTGGTTATGGGCCACTGATCGCCCCTGGGAAGGGTTCAAGCCCCCCAATACACCAATTTCCCAGACCGTGAGAGCCAACAATGGGAATAAGAGCGGAAACGAAGAGATGAACATATCCTCTCCTCCTTCTCGAGAAATACAATCAGCAGAGAGATGGTGACAGGGAATGTCTACTGGTTGTTCCAGGGTGTAAGTGCGTATCTGGGGTTAGGGAGGCCTTCCCCATTTCGCAAAGACACTACGGTAAGTGCCCTGCAGAGTCCAACTGACATTGAGGTTGTCCTGACCTGCAGCTAGAAAAAATCTTTTGGATCCTGATTAGATGCTTCAAACAAGGCAGTCTTTCTGCTTAACTTGAGGCATGGAATATAAAGAGCAGAGGATCAGTATAGAGCATCAAGTCGAATATGGCCGCCGCTTTTGACCGCAATGTTATCTCATCTCTCAATCTTGAGTTTTGAGGATGCTTCGAGATACCCCAATGCGCAGAAAATCACGCCATGTCTCATAGAGTTGAACATCATTGGCCGTGTTTCTGCGTCATGCGCACCATTTCAGGCCTGATTTGGAGGCAGTGAATCCAAACTTAGCAGCCATGTACGGATACTGTGGTAGTGTTGCGTACTCCAGCGGCGTTGACAAGGGGGTTTAGCTTGCATTAGCCTTCGGGGCAAAGACTGGGGGCTGTGTTTGTTCAGCTTGTGCTCAACAACCAGACCAACATCAACCCTACGAACAAGGATGTTGACTGAGATGAGATCGGGATATTCTGGGAATACCATCGCGAGCGAGCCTGTATATTAGTGAAATTTCAAAATAGATTCTCTGAGATTGTACCCACCTGCTAGTTCTTTTCTCGTCCAAATGTAAATAGCAGGAAACAGATTGTTGGTAAGTCAAGGTTGAAACGATACGTCCAGTATAGCCACAGGGCCAACTGGAAACCCTCCAGCACCGCATTCATTCAGCTTTCCCCACCATCGTTCTGAATGTTCGGCATCGCCGAAAGATGCTGACTGATAGTTTGATCCGTGCCGTAGTTGTGGTTCTTAGTGCAGGTGACAGGGCTCCAGCGCTTCGTTGGAACTGATTGCTGGCTCGTTAATCAGTGATGGCGTGTTTTGTGCCGTATGAGTGATTGCTGTTCATACTGGATTACTGTTGGGAGCGAGTGCAGAAGAATGCGCATCCGTAGTGCAATTGCTTGGGGTTTGTGTGCACATGACGGTTGTTGTCAGCATTTGTTGATCTTTCCAACCCTCTGCTCGTCGTCAAGCTGTTATTTCTCTCCAAGAACGAAATAAACAACTAAAACGATCGCTATCTCACCAGGACTTGAACGTCCTACGACTGAGCCAAAGCTTTCGCTCCACGAACCCTTCCGGCGAGCCGTATCCGATTTCCCGTTTTGACGCACACTGGCAAGACAGTTTTGATCCAAGGTTCTAAACATCTTATCTGGTGTTTGCCTTGGACGAAACCAACGATCGCAAACTTTAAAAGAGATCATATATGTTCTGATAGACTGCTTCCTCGGCCGACGCTTCATCACAGCACTTGAGGCAAAGAAACGTGAGCAGTCGATCGTCGCCGCCCACATCCTGTTGCCTTCTTGCGAACCAAGCGACCTGCTCATCACAAAGCGCTATGTTTTGAAGATGACAACCATGCCGTCATCCCTGGAGTCTGCCCGATAATGTCCTTTGCCCCCCGAGAAAATATTCCGCCATGGGATATGCCTCGTGACAGACGATCCCGTCAATACCAGCAAACCAGAAGCTGAGGCGAGCCACGTTATTCCCCCCTACCGACTTGACTCATGTTTTCCGTAGTCACGACGGTCTCTTGTGTTTCCTGAGAATTTATGCGTACTGGAACCTTCTTTGCAGAGCCCCCTTAGGCTTTCCTGGTATCGACTGCGTGGCTGGTTCTAATGACTCAGGCAGCATTTGTTGAGGCATGACGTTGTCAGAACCCATGGCATTGAATATCCGTCGAATCATTCATGCTTGGCCAGCTTGAACCCCTTGACATGTAACGTACTACGCCAAATGTCGGCTTCACGAGGAGTTTCGTCTTTTGACATGCAATCAGCCTTGCTTCGGATTGCCACAGACACTTGTCCTTGTATAAAAGATATGACCCCATCAACATCCTGCTCATGTCCATTTCTTGACACCTCGTCGGCTGAGTATCTGGTTCCATAGCCCTTTCACTTATCTGATAAACCCGCCACCGCGTCTTATCATCAGCATTCTCACACGACCTTGACAAGTCAACTCTATCTCCTGGTGCTCGTAACTGTCGAATCATGAGTCCGCCAAGAGATTCCAGCGCAAGGAATGCGGATGGAGCCTATCGTCCCAGGACGAACATGGCTCAGGGACACGCACGGCAAGCACGGCAAACACAGTACCTCCCTGTTGCATCGCATAACACTATCGAACTGCCTGAAGGCCTGTCCCAGATACGACAGCGTCTACCAACTGGCCGTACGTATCAAGCCAGTGGGCATCATCAAGCATCGACAGATCAGGACGTGTATAGTGGCGTCTATGCGCCGTCCACCTATACTGCCCATCAAGGGAGGTATGCAATGCGTGCGTCTCTGTAAACGTGTTGGTCATTTACTAATAAGTTGCAAGTAGTCGCGATATCCATCAATACGACGAACGTACTGGCTCGCAGTACCGAGCTAATTTTCCTGGAGGCCAGCATGCGCCTGAGGATCCTCGCCGAAGGACCGCCGATTTCGTCCACGATGGGCAACAAAACCGGGCAGGAGGTCGTTTTGCATCTTCTGTTGATGATGCCGAACGAAGTAGGATGGGACATGCTGCCAACGCGATCGAAGACTTTGACAACCGATTCTCTCGAACTGCCGATACCAATACTGTAGCCCAAGGGGCCCAGGGAGCAGATAGATCTTTCATTCGTACCCAACATAACAGGTCAAACGATTATGCATATCCTGCAATGATTGACTATTTCAACCAGAATGGTGGCTCACGTACCCAGCGTTGAGTAATCGTTACGACTTGACAGATCGGTTCGGCGAATAGCATCCTCCTTTTTCATTCCAAGTGGTCTCTTTGTTATGTATGGCTTTGGTGTTTCGGCTGGTGGCTGCATTGAAGATTATAGAGACGTCGCATGCTGGGATTGCTTTTCGGGTCCAATGGAGTTTTGTGTGCATTGCTCAAGTTTATATGTATCCAAGAGATATCCTTCATCAATGCTATTGATCTTCATCTGTGATTGTCCTGGTACCAGCCAGTAAGAGGTCGGACAGGTAGTATCTCTCGACCACCAGCCAACTCGTCCAAAAAAAGATGTTGGCTGCAGAAAAAGGCAATAGTGCGGCGCATCAGGATATGGTGCATATAATATACATACTCTTGTTGTTTCGCGCCCAGATCTTGGCCAGTTGACGGAGAGTGACTGTTGCATTGAGCATCACGTTATACACCAATAGAGGGGCCTAGGAATGACCCAAACCAACCAAGTAGGAAAGACTGACGCGCCACTCAGCTACGTCTGTCTCACCCGATGTGCGAGGAAGAACAAGATAAATGCACCTGCTGTGACGGATCTTGGAATCGGCGAGTTGTTGGTTGCAGCTTCTAGGGGCTGTGGGTTCTTCCATTGCATAGTCTGGCTTTAACTCATGTACTGATCTGTTGGGTGACATGTTGGTTGCGACTGCTGTCGGATCAAAGCCAAACGCCCCGTAAGTAGACGGCCTGACTTGTTGTAGTTCTTAAAACCCATTGAATTCCCTGAATGGTGGTGATTTCCGTAACAACCTCTGCCCCCCAACTTCAATATCCTTTACGGGGTAATCCAGCTGAGTAACGTTAAAGTCGAAGGTGCGCCTAACAATTACAGCCTGTCTCGAACTGAGAGCTGGAGATGGGGAGATGTGCAGTCTAAAACCCACAGCTGAAAGTCGGCTGCAGTGATAACCACACCAACAATGTGGAGGGTCTCAGCCGAACGTCTCAGCCGAACGTATGCAACCTTGGCGGCCACAGCTTGCAGATCTGGGAGTGGCTTAAAGGGAGAGTAACTTAAGTACTAGCACTGCTGCTGTCGCGTTACCTCGATCCTCTTGCTCTTCCTAAAAGATCTCGGAAGTCTTTGACATGGCCTTGACACTGGTGGATTCGCCATTGTCGGGTATCAACAAATTGAGGTCGATGCCGTGGCAATGGCTATTCCCGCCTCTTCGCCAGCATGGCTCCTTCGTTACCTCTCGTTTCTCTTCGTCTTAAGCACCTTCAGACAGCTCGGCGCACTCTGTCAGGATAACAAAAAGCTGTCTGCCTCATCTAAAAGCCTCTCCCAACTTTGGGATCCTTCCGGTGGCACTCCTGTCGGTTGACGCGTTTCCTCTAGGCTGCCTTGCTGCCTTATCCTGCTCATTGTGTCGGGGACGATGCACCCACTGGTTCGATGCCGCCCTGGTGCTCATTGGCCTCGAGACCGACGACTTGACTCATCCAATACCAACCAAGTACGGTGCTTTTTTTTTCTTTTGCTTCGTATCAGATATTTCTTCCTAACTCCACTGGACTCTAATACCATTGATGAAAGCTCAAAGTCTTACGGAGTGATTGTTGTGCTGCTCGCTGCTCGCTGCCCGCACGTATAGCTAACGACATCCTTGTCGCTCCTCCTAGCCAGTCAAACGGGGTTGTCTTTTGCTCACGTTTCTCTTCCTTCAAGCCTGCTCCAGAAATATCGAACTCCATCGGCTTGAGCTTCCTATCGAAATCTGGTCATCAACTAAAATCATCGAGCAACTCTTGGTCGTCGTTTCTTCCGGGCATGATAAGGAGTTGCGTATGTTGGGTGAACCACTTGGCCCAAGGTTGACGGCGCGACATCGCACCTCCACCAGCATCCCCTCATCTCGCCCATCACTGACTTTGTCCCCCTAACTGCAAGAAGCTCTTTGGCGACTCATCTCATCTTTCTTTCGGGTAACGTGAAGTACAGACGTGGCGAGGCTATTATCGGAAATCCGACGAGGACTGTTTTCCCGACCACTCTCTTCCCGCCTGCCAGCATTCGACTCGGGACAAAGCCGCAAACATCGGAACCGAGAGGTCTTCAGCTTCGATACAAGATTAGCATCGGCTGCTGTTTTCGTCGTGAACACTCTTCGTCATGAACGCTGACGCCGAACCCCACTTGGAAGGTATCGCCCCTAGGCGCAGGCTTTGCTCCTGTTTCTATACAGGAGAACAGGACGGCTGGGTCTGTACGAGATGCGGATCCCTCTATCAAAACCGCCCACTGAACATCGAGGATGCTTCCACGGATGGGAAGGCGGCATCCCAAAACACGATGTCTCAAGATGCATCATCCGGCATGCAAGAAATGGACGACCAGGTATCTACTGGTTATCACTCTATGAGAGCAGCAGACGACGATGGAGTTACAAGCTGGGTGCGTTGCAGTTACGCCAGTTCACTGAGAAGAAATCGTGCTAATCGATATAGCATCCCCTGAATGGAGGCATGGCTAGCCAAGTAAGCCGGACCCAAGATAACGATGGCTCTTTTCCTCCTGTCTCATACGTCGTCGCTTCCCAGGGCAGTCGTGACAGGTAAGACAATAATGCTTCATTCAATGGTGGCGATGCTGATGGCATGACAGTGCTGTCCAGGACTTTGGTCTCGAAAGAGATGCCCCTCGTTCGGACGAGGCCGGCTCAGATGGGAGCTGGGAACAGATGGACATTGATGGAAACGACGACGATGCCAACCGAGGAGCTATAGATTCGTGGGTGTCTGAACGAACCGCTGTAGGAATGAGCACGAGGCCAAGTGACGTTGAACACGTCTTGGGGCTCGTCGACAGCTTGATTCCCCGTGCCCTATCGGACATCCCCACAGCCGGACTAGAACTCGAGATCTCAGATGAAATGGATATTGAGGAATAGTTCAAGTGTGGCTGGTTTCTCTTCCGTAGAGGCGCGAATTTTTGAGGACAGGAAGCATCCACTTGGGGTTATAGGTTGTTGATAACAGATGAGTCCTGACATACCTTTTCCGCTCTTATTGTCTCTGCTCGCACGTAAACGTCAAAAGCAGTTACGACAGAACATTCGGGAAATAACTATGGGCGCAGCCAGGCGTTATGCATCGGGCGGTTGCATGATAGGTGGAGGAGTAAAAAAGAGAGTGCGACATGACGAAGACATTAGACACTTCCAATGATGTTTTGATAAGGGGGCTGTTCTTTTTTCTCTCTCCTTGGAGTCGTCTTGAGTTGGTCCTAGATTGCTTGAGCTCGAAGGATTTCCTTTGTTTCGTGTTGGTCTATTTGAAACAAGCGGGAGCAAACTGGGATTGGTGGTTTGATATGAAAAGTCACACTCTCTCAACTCTTTGATTAATCGCCCCCATGACTCTGGCTCCAACATTGAGAGCCCACCATCTCGTCGACAAGCCTACGCAAACAAATTCGTAAGTTATTAGGGCTATGTAGGAAAGATTGGATGCCGACAGATCTCCCCGACTTGGGTATCAATGATCTTCATTCCAATTGGTGATGGCGATAGGCCCAGATCGCCACTTCTCCAATACCATACTTTTGGTCTCGGTCAGGCGTGGCAAGTTTGAACTATCGCCCAATCATTTCGCGTAATGTAAGGGGGGCGATCTTTTTCTGAGGCTGAGGTACGGCCATGGATGTGACCGGGATTGTGTAAGTGGCATCTTGAAGTTTCTTTTGTGGTCATACAGCTGAACACAGGGTGAGAAGGCGAACTGGGAAAGAATGGGCAAAAGGGCATGAGAGGCTTGAAAAGAACAGACAAGAAAGTAAGGGATGTTAAGAGATGAAATATAATGGCTCATTCATGGAAACCTCTTTGAGATAGCTCCGGGTTGGCTATTCCGGAGCCAGCAACCGTTGGTTCGGGTGTCCACTTGTTTGCCCTACACCAACACGCACAGGTGAGAGATATTCAAGCCAGGGGACTCGACTCTTTATATTTGTTGTCAGTCTCACAGGATCCGATTGATGGAGTACGAGAACGGACCGGAACTCCGCCACAGCTGGACTTCGGAGTCCCCGCCGCCCGGCTTAGCCATTAGTCAGGCCACGACTGCAAAGCAGAGGCCACATGGATGTTCGTCAGTCGTCCCGTCGGCGCACCGTGATTCCCCTGTAAGTCGGTTTCGAATCTTGGGTTTCTCATAGAGATCTTATATCCGTTGCTGGATTCGGGTTTCTGCAGGGGCTCGGTTGCCTAGGCGTGCGCCATCGTTTAGCTCACTCGGCATGAGTCACCAGAGCTTCTGCAAAGCAAATCGCCATCAGCATTAATACATTCAAGGTCAGCAGACCTCTTCTCCAGCAGACGGTCCTTCATTGTTCACGTTGTCTTCATTGTGGTACAAGATCGAGGTTCTGTCTGATCCGACCATCCACATCGAAATCCCGACCTATCAAGTTGATCTTGCCACAAGCTACGCACCGCTCCATCACGGACAGCAAAATGAAGCCTGTGGAGCTAGATGGAAGGACAGGCGAAGGTGGTGGACAGGTTGTGAGAGTTGCTATTGCCATAGCTGCCTTGACAGGACAGGCGGTCACCGTCACCAACGTAAGGGGAAATCGCGAGCGCGGCGGTGAGTGATGCCTAGAAATATATCACAACGCCACCGGCTAATAACCCCCAGGTCTCAAGAGCCAGCACGTCACAAGCATCCGGTTCCTTGCAGAGATAACAGATGCCGACGTCGAGAGCCTAGATGTAGGATCCAAAACCGTCACCTTTGCTCCACGACGCGGGCCAATGGAACTGTACCAACGCAATATCAGCATATCTGCAGACTCGGGTTCTGCTAGCGCCCTCCTCATATTACAGGCTGTCTTTCCATTCTTGATCTTTGCGGGTAATGACTCTGGCGAGCCAATCGAGCTCAGAATATCTGGCGGCAGCAATGTTTCCTTTTCCCTCAGTTTCGAGTACCTAGACCAAGTTCTTTTGCCTACGCTTGGAGAACGGTTCGGTATACAGGTAGAAAGGACACTGGAGCGACGTGGATGGAGTATGGGGCCCCAGTCAAGAGGGCAAATATGTTTGAAGTTTCATCCTCTGAAGATTGGCCAGACTCTGCGATACAAGGCCCCAGAGCAACGCAAATATCCCGAATCTTATGAGGTCGCGTCTATTGACGTCAGCATGGTGGTGCCTGGAAGCGTGCATGAGAAGCTCCAGGCATCACTGACAAAGGACCTTGGGGATTTGTTTCCAGGAGCTGATATCCAGTTCAAGTTGATTGAAGACACAAATCTGGATTCACGGTGGTACATACTTACCGTGGCTCATTCCGTATCTGGAATTCGATGGGCCCATGACTGGCTCGGATCAATGCCGAAGAAGACCAAAAGCAGGGACCGATTTACGGACCAGGTGTCGAGTAAGCTATGCCGAGGTTTGTATGAGGAGGTAGCTTTTGGGGGCCAGGCAGACGTTCATCTTCAAGATCAAGTGATCGTGTTCCAAGCTCTCTGCGACGGGTACTCGTCGTTTCCTCGTGGGGATGCCCCAGATGGCTCGTCCCCTGGCGTATTGGTTGATGCCATGGGAAACCTGGATATCAAGAATGGCAAGATGAGAAAGGAAAAGACCCATGAGCCTTTTGGGTACGGTTCTCTGCACACGCAAACAGCAAGGTGGGTTGCTAGCGAGATGCTACCAAGAGTGGAATTCTACAACAAAGGCGATCTGGTGAAAGGCGCGGGTTTATCAATGCGATAGACCTTGTTGGGCTCGAAATAGGGCGCACTTACGAGTCGATGTAGTTCCTGACAAGCGAGTATTAGCCTCATAATGCAAGTTTAGGACACCAATTAAAGAGTCGTTGTCATGGAGAGGTGTGGATGGAATGTGATGTGACGTGGCTGCTGAAGGTTGGCCTCACGACTATGCAACTTGCTAACTGGATCAGAACTACACTGTACTACCAGGTCCTTGGTTTTGGGTATAAGATGGCGTCCTTCCATCGACCTATATTTGACCTCGGGTATTCATGCAAAGATGGTGTCGCATAAGAGGCGAGCTGAACTGCTCTACATACTGGCTTCATTGTTCTGTGTGGCAGACTTCCGACTACACCACAGCTAGCGAAGCGACGCCGACTAGAATGAAGAGACATTGCCAAATCGAAACTGCGACCAACCAAAACTACCCTCATGCAATGTCCATGTCTGCTGTCCTTGGTCCTCACCCGCAGCGCCCGCAGCAATGAAAACGGGCATGAGATGATCCATAAATGGATGCGCTTGCTTCGCATCTCCTCGCTTACAGATCGAGGCCATCTTATCCTCTCGGATAGCAGGGTCGGCCTCCACGGCCTCTTTGAGGGCGTTGTCGAAGCTCACAACGTATGGGAGTGGCTCTGTGTTACCCTCAAACATATGATGCATGTCGCGTAAGTTGTGTACTGACATTCCAGCACCGACAATGACAATTCCTTCGTCCCGCAGGGCAGAAACAGCACGGCCGAGAGCATAATGAGCATGAGGGTCTTCGTTCTTGAACAGGGAGACTTGCACCAACGGAACGTTCAGAGGATTTGTTTCCGGGTTGAAAGCTGCTGGTTGTCAGTAATTTCGATGAAAACAAACTCGACGAACTTACCAACGTGGAAGCCAGAGAATACGCCATGGTCAAGGCCGCGCTTCATTCCATAGGATTGGATCCCAGCCTCTGAGAGCATCACCATGATCTTACTTGCTAGCCCGGGGCTTCCTCTGTTTGGATACTTAGCTTTATAGAAATGGTCAGGAAAGCCATAGAAGCTGTTTAAGAGTTAGCTAACAGCCTGTGCAGAGATTGTATAGTGTGACGCACTCATAAATGAGATCAGTATCGATCGCATTGTTGACGTGAATGGCACTGTCCTCTCCCATCCAATGAGCCGAAAAGACAACTACGGCCTTTGGTTTAACCTGTTGGGTGATTTCTTTGCCAATCTGTTGCAGAATTGGATACACAGGGTGCTTTGTGTTGTACTGAACATCGGGCTTCGTGCATGTTAGCACGACTATCTTCAGCGTCGACTGGACCAGAGACTCACACCACCATGGCTAAAGAAGTAGACGGGTGTCCTTGTCTTTGATCCTGTTGTCAACGGGAATGTTGTATTCTCCGGTGATATAAACCAACCGAGGCCTGCTCGGTGCAACGTTGACGAGAATGCCTTGAGTGGTGATGCACCGAATAAAGCGAACATGGCCACAACGACCGAAACGAAGCCCATCAATGCTCGAAATGACAAAAGCTGAGCCATCCTGAATGAAGAAAGATTCCGAAGAATGCCGCTTGAATTGTTGATTGCTCTATAAGTTTAGAATGGGATGATCTCTCTTTACATGCAATTGTGATTATATATCCGAATATCCATCCCCGGGAGATCCATCGGTGGATCCTGCTCAGCTGAAGTGGGATGAATCTGATGCTGAATCAGCTCATGACAATCGATGGATATGTTCTCTTGTCAAGAGTGGAGAGATTTGAGACATGGTCAATGTGTTTGATTAGCCTTCACATGCACCTTGTATTGTTATTCATGTTGCAAAGACATCTCAAAAGCAATAAACATGTGATACGATTGGGTAAGAGGCAGCCAGGAGGGAGCGAGAATCATTCCTTGGACCATCCAGTACTATCTAGAACTCAACAACACCAACATATGAACGGATGGTAACAGCAACAAAAAAAAGAAAGAAGAAAAACAAGGAATTTGCCTTTGTTGTTTAATCAGGTGCCATTCATAGAAGGGGTAGCAAAGAGCTACCATAAACGGTCCGGAGTATAGCAATGTTAGAGCTTGCAAGCTCAAAGCTCAAGCTCCAAACGGAACCGGATAAACTTGCCCCACAGCAGAAAGCAGCTATCTTTAGTGGTTGGTTGCACAGCAACTGCCAGATTGGCCCGCCAAAAAGTCAACTTCAGAAACTGCGGTTGGACATGTGAACAGGCGAAGCATTCACCAACCAGTATCAACCTCTTTGTTGCTGACAATCATCGCCATCCCGGGCTCGCATCTCCCACGCCATCCATACGGCCCACGCCCTTCTTCAGCTTCGTTCGCCGCATCGACCTCCAGCATGGCTCCTCTCATCCTACATAACGTCCCTGACGATGAGTGTTATGTTGGCGACGATGGCATCAAGCGACCGTACGCCATGTACTTCAACCAGTACGCCTCACCCTCGCTCCGACTCAATTCTAATGCTAATGTGACGCGCAATAGACAAGATGCTCCTCAAGGAAGTACACGATCACGTCGCGGTGCCGCCGAGTCTGGCTCATTCGGAAAATCCACTCGTCGCTCTCGATCGCGTACTGGAACACCCGCTCGCAGTCGTGAGAATCCCACTCTAGCTGCTGCGGACAAGCTCTTCGGCGACTGGGTATCAACCCAGGCGGCAACTGCACCTACTCAAACCGTCCAGCGTAAGAGCAGCGGTATGATGCAGGAAGAGGCTGCCGCCCAGCGACCCATCACGTCCATACCAGTCGAGCTTATCCTTCGCGGCTACCGATCATACACCCATCAGTATGCTGCCATCTCCCACTATGAATCCCTCGCTGGCACGATCCTGGAGGACTACCCTCGGGAACCCCCTGCCAACCAACGTCGATACAAGTCGGAACTACGCGACCCTGCGTTTACGCGACGACGTAACCTCACTCCAGATGAGCGAGCTCTGGTGAATCGGGCAGATGGTGGAGAGCACTGGGTCAAGGTCACCTTCGAAAGCAGAGAAGCTGCCGAAGCTGCTACTTTTGCCAGCCCTCAAAGGATATTGGGACATCTTGTTTACGCCGAGCCATACCGAGGAGTTCCTCCCGCCAAGGATGAGGCTTGCCCTGATATCGAGGTTATCCCCGATTATTCGCGATCACACAGCATGCCTGCTGCGGTTCCTATTACAAATGGCCGCAAGAGCTTCAGCGGACCTACATCGTTCAACAGCCGTCTCCTCGACCTCTCTCCGCCCCATTCGCAGACATCCAGTCTTACCATGGATACTGGAACCATCAGCAACTCCCATGCATCTACCGCTACAATCACCGAGCCGTTCCCTCTCCCCCAAGCCACCACGTCAAGTATCGAGCCCATGGAGATTCGTGAGGTAGACAGTGTTTTCTGTCGCCGCATCCCCACTGCCCGTCGCGCTACCATCCTTCCCGCCGAGCAAGCTCTCCTACCTCAGCAAACCATGATGCAACGGGTAGTTAATGCCATTCCTTTTGTGAAGTGGTTCGGCGGTAGCATGATTGGTAACGAGGTGCCACGAACCGAGACCGGCGAGTTTGACTGGAGCAAGGCAAGCCTGTACTGGAAGCTCATATGGTGGCTCGACGCTACTTTTGGACTGTTCAGCGGTGATGTGCTCAACGCCGACAAGGACGACTAGAGGACGTTCGGTCGACGGTGGAAGCCAAAGATATATCAGGCAGCGCAGTCCCGGGCACAGAAATCAGTGGGCAGCAGAGTCAGAGTGTATGAGAGACGAAGAATTTGATCATTGACCACGGCGTAACGAAGGTCAGGGCGTCAGGCGTGTTAATGGAATTGGGACCATCTGGTTTAGTCGATTACTTAATAGACGATGGAGGGTGGGAAATCCGCATAATGTTCTGTATACTATCAATCAAGAGCAAAGCACTCTTGCAAAATCTATTGCCCCTTCTCCGTGAAGAGAATGTCTTTCGAAATGCCTATAAAAAACGCCCTCGCAGATGATGCCCCAACACAAGTGTAAGTCGGAGGTCTGATGCGTTAACCTGGGCTTTTGTCTTCGTCGCCGCTCCATGCAGCTGCAGAACTCGCGTCTGTGATAAGTCCTGGTGACCTTGCCCTTACTCCCACCAGACTCGGTGATGCTGGCCGACCTCTTATTTCCTCCTCTTGCGCATCCCCAGTTTCACAATCCCCGATGTCATGCTGTCCATTGCCATTCTGTCCATTTCCATTCTGTCCATTGCCGTTCTGGGTCTCTTCCACTCCTGCATCTGCTTCCATGACGGGCAGAAGCAGTTCAGACCTGTTCAAATCCTCTTCGTCATTTCCCGGTCCTCCCGTTCTAACCCCTAGTGAATCAAAGGTCACATCTGTTGGAATCCGACGAATGGGCTGAGGGGAGAACGGCCTTGCGTTACGGGGCTTGTTGAAGTCGGCTGAAAAGACGCTGTCACTGTCGTTTCCGACTCCACCGCTTGGTCTCGAATGAGAAGCCAGTGCAGCTAAAGATTGGTATCGCTCGGTATCCATAAGGAGACTGTCGCCTCTAGCGTGGCTCCTTGATTGCTCGGATCCTGTGTCGGCGAGTATACTCTTGGGCGGGAGGATAGAGAAGAGTTTTGGTGTGTCGCCGCTACCGCCACTGCCCAGATTTGCTCCGTCGTCCTCTGCTGCGAATAAGTCTTGGCCCTTCTCTAGGAGGTCATCCAGACCGCCTCCGCTCCAGCCTTTCCTTGCTAGGCCTTCAAATATGTCCACTTCTGCACGTACAAGACTACAACTTGCGTCTACAATTTTGCCGCTTGTCTCTTGGCTCTCCCTGAGTAATGTCCGCGCATGATCGGCGTGTAAAGTTGTCAAACCGTCCAATTTCGTCGTCAATTCGACCAAGTGCGCCCTAAATCGACCAACATCCCGTCTCCGCTGTTTGTGTAGTTTCATGCCCTCCTTCTCTAGTCGCTTGATCTCTCTGCTTTGCGCCTTGATATTTTGTTTGTACGTCTCTTCCTCGTCGTCAATGACGGTCTGCCATTTGTCCAGGTCGTGGAGCAGCGGCACTTCAAAGGAACGGTATACTGTCTCGGAGAGGATTTGTTGGTGGTTTGCGACAAGATAGTGCACTCCAGAGGCGGACATGAGCATATCTGCCGTGCAGGAGCCCTTGGTATTGAAGCTCGCCGACATGTTCGCCGTTCCAGAGGGGCCGATGCGCTCGGCGCGGGCCTCTTTTAGTCTGGCGCATGCTTCAAGCGCTGATCCAAATGTTGAGGCGGCAGTTGATAGCGCAGCGAGGGCAAGTCGGTATCCTTTTGCGGAGGACACTAGATCGGAGTAAGCTTGCTGGGAGTGTTCAAGGTCGGCTTTTGTTAGGACAGCGTGTGAGGATCGAGGAGGCGGTGGTAGAGGTAGATTGAAGTGTGACAAGGGGTTCGCAGTCGATGCAAGAGAATATACTGGTGATCCGGGAACAGGCGGTAGTTGTGAGGGTGTTGGTGACACTGGACGAGATGCTTCAGAAGCCATGTTTGTTTACTTTGGGCGGTAGGTCATCGGGGTTGGTCAGGCTTGTAAGACTAATGAGCCGGGGCGCTGCGACGGCACAGCTTCGAATACTGCAGTAAACTACCAAAAGTACGAAGAGTAGTAGCGTCAATCTCGATATGTCGGTTATCGTTCAACGTTGTTGATTCTACCAGATAGTCAGGGTTCGGCTGGCGAACGTTGGAGAAGACTGGCCCAGGACCAAGGGTCTGTTGTTTCGAAGAGACCCCACTGATGGAACCTTCGCGTGCGCTAAAGAGTTAGGCCACTCAGTGGTCCGTTCTTATCATGCATGCCAGTAGTGAAGCGCACGTCATCTGGCGGATACCCATGGGCGGGCGGTATGGGCATGCATCACGAGGTTGCGATTTGGACCACGAGGCATGTGAAGTTGACATGATTCATCTTTCATCAACTCGCGGTAGTATAATGTGATAATCAGGTCTCAGAAATTTACAGCGATTGGCACGGTGTCTATTATTTCTACCCTTCCATAATGCTCAGCCCTGGAGTATAAGTTATATCGAAGGAGTTAGGATATACCATTTACCACCATGCACAGGCCAAGTCTTCTTGTACTCTACGTTCAGGGCTTCTAGCATTTTGCAGCTCCATTTTGTTCAGCAACGGTCCATTTCCAGGGGACTTAGTTCTAGTTCTTGGGAGGCAGCTGCTTCTGCAGGAAAGCCTCAACCTCGTCAAGTTCTTCGACGCATGCAGAGTGCTCCATGCCGCTATATAGAGTTAGCATTCGTTTATTGAAAGACTGAGATAGCTACTTACGGGTAGGTCTTCCATGACACGTCGTAGCCAAGTCCCTTGAGCAATTCGGCACTCAGTTTTCCTCGCTGACAAGGAACGATAGGATCCGCATCGCCATGGAACATCATGATGGGGGTTTTGCGGTTGGCATCGGTGGGCTTTACCATGTCGGCAAAGGTCTTGGAGAGGACTAGCCACGATGAAAGGCCAATGATACCGCCCAGCTTGCTGGTGCATGTGAGACCAGCGAGGAGGGACATGGCACCGCCCTGGGAGAAGCCTCCGAGGACGATACGCTCAGGAGCGATGCCGGCGTTGACCTCTTCCTGGATCAAATCGTGGAAGTATTTTTGGCTGCGCTTAATGCCATCTACGTCCTCGTTGCGGATAAGAGAGTCAATATCCCCTCCAAGTTGTTTCTATGTCATGTTAGAGTATTCATCATAACTTGCCGAAGGGACTCACAATGTCAAACCATCCGGGCATTCTCATGCCCATGTTCTATTCGTGTTAGTCTAGCCTAATGATGTGCTGACAGCAAACTCACCACACTGATGGGGATTTCAGGAGCATGAGGCAGGATGAACTTAACCTCACTGAGCTTCTCTCGTCGGCGCCAGTTCTCTACAGCACTCGCCCAGCCATTACCGGTATCACCAAGGCCGTGAATGAATATGACTGTAGCTGTGTGGCGGGATGCCGCTGGGAAAACGAGCGGGGCGAGTCTTCCTGACATGTTTGCTTTTGACGTGTTATCTGATTTAGCAGAGCTAAAGAAGTTGTTCCAGATGATCAGAATAACCAAGGGGATGGAGAAGATGAGAAGGTAGCGAAGGAAGGATCTAGAAGGTGAGGTTGTGTCTTCTTGGCTGGGCATAGCAAGAGTGGAAGTTTGAGGTATCCAATGATTGTGTTGAGAACTTGAGACCAAGTGGAGTTTATTAGTGGCATCCAACATGGAGTTTCGAAGTGCCGCAGGCTAGTTGTTTACCCTGTACCTTGTTAAGCATTTTATTATCACTATTATTACAAGAATTCGTGATCATAACCGTTGGCGAGTACCAATACATTGGAAGGATGGTTGTGTTGGACATTCTGTTGATGATACAGTGAAGCACGCAGTATCCATGGATGTATAGCCCGATGCTTATCCCAGACTTGTATACTCACGCCCAAGTACTGAAACTAGGTAAGTTACCGGTTTACTCTCCTCTTTTCTTTTCTGCCAAGTTTGACGGGGTGTCCGGTTGAATTCATCGCCTTGTATATAATACTTATTATGATTAGGCCAACGGACAATGCCAGGCTTTATACAATACAGCCTTCATTTGGGATCATGCTCCCAGGTAGGAAGCCGGCTTTTGAGATAACAGAGAAGCGGAAGTATTGACTCTCTCGTTCTAGCAAGAGAACAACAAGCGGACATAATTACCTTTGACTTGTTTGTCAGAGCCCGAGGCACCGTCCATCAACTTCTTGGTTCATGATGTATTTCGCTTGTTGTATTCTTGTAGTTCGAAAAGCTTCAAGGATTGAATCTGACTTGTTTAGTATCAGATGAATGATCGTCTCTACAACTGCCGTCATGCACGACACTTAAGAAAGCCAAGACATTTCAAGACTGACCTGGGCCGGAGCTTTACATGAGCTTAGATCCCTGAGCGGCTCAAACAAGAACTTGGAATCTTGGGAGGGAGAGGAAAGACATCAATGAAGAAGGGAACGCAAAAAGAGACACAAGGGAAAATGTTCCTACGAAATCTAGTGTTATCTGATCATCTTATCATCAATTGCAATCACGTCGCGTTCATTGATGGAAACTTCCAAAGACCCTGAAACCGCTGACAGTTAGCGACGGGGTGGCTGGTCAAGTGGCACGTGCGCACCCAGTAGTGGAGGGTTTAGTGCGTCAGTGGGGTATTCGAACCCTGTGTTCCCATCGTCACTCAGCATCTTCGAGTCAAGTCGCGTTGGACAAGGTCGAGTTTCAGTTCCTGCATCATTCGAAAGCCGTCTTTCAAATGCTTGAGTAACATCAGCTTCAGGCTCATTATCTTTATCTTATCGCTACAATGTCGTCAGAGGAGTTGTCTCTTCCTCGTCTCCCCGCCGTCTCTTGGGATGAGCAGTCGCAGACCTTTAGCAACAACCCACGGAAACGCGTCCGCAATGCCGCTTCAAAGCAGGCGCCATCTTCTACCTTCAACAATTCAAGCGATCCCGCCATATTCTCCAGTGACGATGATCCCGCACTGGACAATTATGTAGAGGGAAGACGCAAGAAGCGATACATTGGTTCTTGGTTCCAGCAGCATCCCACTTCTTCCGACTCAGCGTTTAGTGAGATTCACGTTCCTAAGCAGAGACGTCCATGGACGCGACAGGCAGACAGTGGTGTATTTCTTGGCAGCGATGGAAATGAGAGCGATGACATGTTGGCGCCTGTACTCGAAGAGCCCAAGCCCAGACTTCCGCAGCTAGACCTTGCTGTGCGCCGTGTCTCAAGGGCCGAGCAAGTTGCACGCGACAAGGTTCGCGCCTGCCTCGACGCGGGGGAAGAGACAATTGACTTTTGGTCATTGGGACTGGAAGATGTCTCTAACGATACCATCAGTCCTTTGTCGCAGTTCGCCTGCATTCCTATTGTAACCAAGGATGTCGCCTTTGAGCAGAAGGACCCAGAGCTGAAGATCTACATGGCCCAGAACCGGTTGGCGCGGGTTCCTGGCGCTATCTTCGACTTGACATATCTCACTATTCTCAGTCTCCGCCACAACAAGCTCACTGAGCTTCCACCCGCTATTGCTAAGCTTCGTCATCTCAAGGAGCTGAACGTGTCACAGAATCGTTTAAGGCATCTGCCTGTGGAGTTGTTGGATCTCTTTGCCAAAGACAGCAAACTTGACACCCTTGTTGTTCACCCCAATCCTTTTTGGCAGCCAGATCAGAACCTGGAACAGACCGAGGACCAGCCTGACAACATGCTCTTCTCACATACAGAGTCAGAACCTTCGTCAACACCACATCTGGTGAGTCGCGCGCTGGGCCGGACTCCTATACAACTGTCGGATACTGCGGGAAGGATCTTCTCGAGCTTCAAGTTCCCAACAGATCACAGAAAACTCATCTTGCCTGTCGATGATGGAGAACCTGAGTTTTCGCCATCGTCCTCCGTCTCATCCATGACAGAGTCGCAACGTCTTGAGGGCGCAAGCCATGTCCCAAGTCTTCTCGAGACTGCCCTTCGAGCCTGTTACTCCAGTACTCAACTTTCAGAGATGCCATTCTACATCCCGGAAGGGCTCAACCATCTCAGAAGGCTCCTTGAGAGAGCACAGCGGCAAAAGGAGGCTGGCGGACTAACCTGCTCAAGTTGCCGGAAGTTGATGGTCATCCCAACCGCTGAGTGGGTGGAATGGCGAGAAGTTCGAACCTGCAAGGAGATCAAGCAAGAGAACTCATCTGTCGTGCGGATGACACCGCTAAGTATGGCAGAGGGTGAGAGGACTGTGCCTTTTATCCACAGAGGATGCTCATGGCGATGCGGGCCAGGAGAGATAGACAAGGACAACTGGGGTCTGCCAAATGGAAATCTCGTTCCAGTAGCAGACGAATAAAATAAAAGTGCATGATTGGATAAATGGCGTTATGTAGCAAAAGCATATTGAGAGCGTGTTAATGATACCTCATTGTCCTTTCCTTCACAATTCGCAATCCTCTACCAAGGTTGCAATAACTCCACTGATGCTATGTTGATGAAATTCCCATGGGCTAACAAAAGATCGCTAGAACCGTGAATCATAATCCTAGGTCCTTTATTGCTCTTTTTGTGCTCATCACTTACACGATCAGTCAAATTACATCCTATCCCTGCCGTTAAGGGTCATATTGGACATGCTTATAATAACCGACACCACCTATCAATCCTGAATTGCCGCTTTTGTATTGGGACAGAGAGCTTTGTAATGTGTAAGCTGTCTTGGCTACAAGGGTCACCTAATCAGCATGTCATCGGCCAGGGATACGCTGTGGCAGCATCACAACAAGTATCCGGGCAGGAAATGGTGACTGCTGGCCGAGCTTAGTGAACTAACTCCAGTGCTCCATTTGAGACGTGATCACTCTATCTCATCACTGCACAGTTGCTCTCACATAAGACTACCAATCACATTGCATTGCGTTTGAAGGCTTGGGGCAGGGGTGTGCTTTGTTTTGCGTCTTCTCTTACACGTGTTGTGTTCTTCTTGTTTGTGCCCTTTAAGGGGTGTCTGCTCTTGACTCATTCCCATATAGCAAAGACGTATCGCGAACGACAATGTCTCTCACTGGACACTGTCGCATAAGTCCCCTCTACCTATCTAGCGCTCAGTGCAGGCCGGTCTAATTGCTAGAGGCTCTATAGCAGACGGATGAATGTTGGGGCCGGCGAAGATATTATATCGTGCCTGGTCGCAGGTCAGAGCCTGTACGGTTCTGTCATACCTGAACTAGAGCCGTAAATAGTCTGCCGCAGCGGTTTGACATGATAGCAACAATTTTTAGATACCATGTCGCGCGTGTACCTCACGAGCGACCAGCTTCATCAAGGAAGGGCATGCATTCTATGCAGCTTCTAATCCCAGTCGTCGTCCTCGCTGTCGACATTTCGTGATCTTCCAGCTGTACCCGTCTTGATAGACTTGCCCGCCAAACGCTCCTCCTCATCATCCTCAGCAGCTTGTCTCCTCTTGATAACGCGCATGTCAGAGTCAGGAACAGCACCAACTTCGACCAACAGGTTGTCAATCTTTTGCATGTTGGTTCGGACACCCCCGATAGTCGCCAACGTCACAACCTGCTTGACAATATCACCCTTGTTGTAAACCAGAATTGTTGGACAGTTTCGGTCGGGGTAGTTCTCAATGGCCTGGCTCGCTCGGATTTCGCAGAACTTGATTTCGCCGTACTCCTTCGCGGCTTGTCTCCATAGCTCAATCAAGACTCGGGACTCGACGTTTGTGCCCATGGCGGATGTAAGGTTGACAAAGACGGGCCCGTTTTGTGATGCGTCTGTCACTTCGCGCTGGTACTCGGGTTTTGAAAGAGGGTATACGCTCCCGTGTAAAGCCTTCTTTTGTAGACTGTTCAACTCGGCCATGCGTTTTTGTCGGTATTGTTCCAAGAAAGCTTCATCTTCTTCATCTTCAAGTTCGTCCAGTTCGTCAAGGTCCTTGCCCTCCAAACGGTTCTCATGTGCTAATCTTCGTCCTTCCACAATGGCCTCCTCAATCATGGGAGTTGGACTGGGCGGTTTCTCAGGGATTACTCCATGTTTTCGAAGGATATCATTCCTATGGCGGGGTTAGAGCTATACAGCGTTATGGAGGGGTAGCAAGAACCGACCATTCTGTGTCTGCGTTTGGGTCGTCAATGGGAACATTGATGCGCTGTTCCATAGGATTGGACATTTTGAAAGTCTGTAAGAAAGTACCAGAAGTAATTCTTCAGCAATGCCCCTGAATACAATTTATATCACTTGAAAGTGGCAGCCTACGACTGACGCAGCTCAAGACTCTAGATCACCGCTTACGTACAGAGCAGGCAGAGCTCCAAACCATGTGCATAACTCGCATAAACCCCACCAAGCACATCTAGCGTGCACAATCCGGCGCTATGTTACCCCGAGCTCGCCCACCGCATTTTTGGCGTCACGTGTGTGGGCTCTACAACCCTAGAGCGCTAACCTGCATCGAGCCACAGAACCCGCCCAGAGGCAAGAACGAGTCGTTCCCCTCAGAGCCACCGAACTTTTCCTCGCTTACCTCCTCCCACCCACCTTGCGAGCCTCAAATCTGTTCCCGGATTTCGTCAAGCTTTCCCACTCTCGCAAGACACCGACAAGACATTTTCGAGAAAATCAGACAAGATGGTAAGCGACTGCCTTTTTGACGATGCATTTTACGATGGACCAACGACGAGATGGATGAACGGGGACCACGTGTGTTACTGAGGTGGACATCATCGACTCGAAGAATACTTGCTACCCGTGGCAAAAGTATCAACTCGATAGATCACGACTCGGACGATACAATGGATGATGGATGGGACTCGCAAAGGATGCATTCATGATGATGGAACAAGCTGGCTGACTCTCCGCCTTTCAGGTTCTCGCCGTTGATCTTCTGAACCCTTCCCCGGCCGCCGAGGCCAAGAAGCACAAGCTCAAGGTACGATACAACCTCGACAAATTTTCACCACGACAATCGATCTAACTCTACTTAGACCCTCGTGCCCGCCCCTCGATCCTTCTTCATGGACGTCAAGTGCCCCGGTTGCTTCACCATCACCACCGTCTTCTCTCACGCCCAGACCGTTGTCATCTGCCAGGGATGCACCACTGTCCTCTGCCAGCCTACCGGTGGTAAGGCTCGTTTGACCGAGGGCTGCTCTTTCCGACGGAAGTAAACGCCTCGCGGCGGTTTATCTCCTTGGGTACTCATGACTCTTACGGTTCATCTCATGGTGGCCATCTCGGATCTGCAAAATAACAACATCGACATGGACGGATAGAACAACCGACGTTGCGAACATTTACCAAAAACTCTTTGCAGATAGAAGATGGGGCACCCAGAATAGGGGCGTTTGGGGTCTCCGGATATCTTGCATGGCACATCATTCTTCTTTTGTTTTTCCGTTGCGCGCCTTGTACCAAAGAGTCGTCTCGAGGCTGGAAGGAAAAAAAATGCACTGCATGGGTGGAAAGCTGGAGAAGGCCTTCACGAGTGTCCAGACCGGTCTGGCTAGGCCAACTGGATGCAAGGGAACCGCTGGTTGATGATCGCTTCATACCCGGGTGCAGTGGGTAGCGGAGGATGGTCACTGTGCTTTTGCGAAATTCACAATGGTTTCCACATCACCTTCTTATTGACGTGAATGCTTCTAGTCGATGCGATTGAGTTGTGATGCTATCGTGACTGTCGTAGAGCAGGTCCTTTACTGCTGTTTACCATCATCTTGCCACTTCATCAAATCTTTACCCACGATAGCTCACCTTACCACCGCTGTGGAGTTCAAAAGACCCAACGGTGATTGGTAGTGTATATCGTCATCGATAATTGGTCACGACCTCCCGTCGACTGTCTACCTAGCTGTCTGCCGCCTCACTAGATGACTATCCGGAGAAAGTTATCCGCTCGCTTTATGCAAGCCTCAGGCAAATCAGCACAGGGATCTGACGTTGGACATTTTATCCAGAACCTGGGGCACCAATTACCCCACGAAATGTCCTTCAACTACGGATATGTGAGCGACACTGCTTTAAGCTCAAGTCAAATCTGCGCTTGATGATGGTTGGCCAGATTCTGACCTTTGCTGTCTAGGATGTCGAACAATGAGCAATTCATATCATTTAAGTACTACACTAGCTCTATATCAGAGTAATAGAACATCTTAAAACTTCTCGTCGTGAAACTATACATCGTGGATATGCCATCTTTGATGCTCGCGTGATACGCTCGTGTGATGATCTTCCTAAATAAATTCTTCGGCTTCGATGGCAAATTCAAAGTGGAACAATTATAAATAAGAATCCACATTGTCGATCTTGAGAGCACCAAAACTTGCCCTCTCGCCACCTACCCACCGCCTTGTCCGTCGGCAGCCGAGGCTCCTCTCATTGATTACCGGTAGATAAAATCAGATGACTCAGCGGACCAATAGCTCAAGTGATCCATCCAATTTACGCGAAAGCGGCACGAGCAGATCGCGCTGAGACGCGGGATGCTAGGGATCCATAGTGAGAAATTCTTATTAGTTGATTGGCCTGTCTAGGTTGCTTTGGGAATCGTCTGAGTCTTTGGCTTTTTTGGGGGCGGGACAGGGGCCGCTTCACTTCTTGACCCTGTTTCTTCTCACCCTGGCAACAACATTGGGCTTCGACTTGTTTCATCCAAAAACCGCCCCCCTCCTCGCTTTGCTCTCCTTTTGAACCCTTGTTTTCCCCCTCGAACCGCGACGTCATTTGCGCTCTCCAAAGACTTACTTCTTTTTGATCTTGTCCTCCGACACTCTCCACTCTACCATTGCTTCAGCTTCTCGTGCGACAGTCGCTGCCTACTCTGCGAGCAATTCTGCAACGTTACCTCATCTCAGCGCATCCCTTCAACTGTCGGTTCTTTGTGAATCAACTCGCTGCCTTCGACTTATACCCAACTTCAAACTTCACATCATGTCGACTCCTCGTATCAAGCGCCAGTTTGCCGGTGCCTCAGCCGATCCTTCGCAGCGACAAATCACTTCCTTCTTTAATGCTAGATCCTCCGCCGAGTCTGCGACTGCTGAGGCTGAGAAGCCCCTCCAGCCTGTTCTTCCTTCCACCGTTCAGTCCAACCTGCTCAGTGTTGGCATGCGAGTCCGCAAGTCCGTTCCCGAAGGTTACAAGACAAAGGGCACCAGCGCCTTCAAGCTCTGGACAGACAATTCCCCTGTGAACACTACCACTGCTGCCGCCCAAGTTCCTAGCAAGGGCGTCTCGAGAGAGCTTCTTCCCTTTTGCGGAATCAACAAAGTTGGTGGTCTTGATACTCAGCCCGAATTCGACCGGGACGATGACGTCCCGGATCTTGACGCTATTCCCGAGCTTACCATGTCGCAAGAGAGCGTTGACTCCTGTGATGGATCCCGAAAGCGAATCTTTGACGATGACGAAGATGAGCTTGTTGGAAGTCCCGCGATGGGCGATCAGAGCAACCCTCGAGTTATGGCAATCCCTGTCTCACGAAAGGGGTTCGGTTCCAGAGGCTTTGTCCAGGACAGCCGAAACTCAGGCTCAGATTTTGATGAAGCCGATTTTCTTGTCAACCCTGAGATGGACATGGCCTAATTGGCCAGGTTGTTTGCTCAATTGGATCATTTACACGTTATCATGTTAACTAGTGTTATCCTACGGGGTTTGAAACTTTGGGTCAGGCGTTCAGGTATATATTAATGCTTTAGAGCAGTTGTAGATTTATTGGGTCTGGAAGACGAATGGGCACTCGCTGTATGTTACATGGAATAAAACAAAAGGGTCGAAAGCAGACCTATTACCATCTTACATACCCTCCGACTTACATTCCCACGAATGGCTCACGAAACTCGAGCAAATCTCTCTGTCCGTAAAACTCACCAGCTACGGTCAGGATCATGTTGAGTGTAGCGCGTAAATTCGCCCGCAATCGCTGTTTCGCAGCCTCCTTCTCGGCCTCTTCATCGTTTTCTGAACTTGCTCTGTTGTTAAGTTGATCGAGGAGTCGTTCTTTTGCCGCCTGGAGGTTCTCTTGGGGCTCCGGGGCTGCGACTTCACCTTCGGCTTCCGAGTCGGATGCGATGTCCATAGCCACATCTTCATCTTCGTCTATCTCACCTTCTTCAGCGTCAGGCTCTGGTGAAGAAGCCTTTGTTGGTTCCGTAGCTTTGGGTGTTTTCTCAAGCTCTTGCTCAGTTTCGGGTGGCGTTGAATCATTCTCGTCTTGCTCAGGGCTGACAGCTCCTTCAACCTCCAAATCTTCTGGGTCGGCCATTACCTCTTCGTCGCTACTGCTTCTGTCAACAGCTTCGTGCGCACCCAGTCCGCCCTCTTCCAACTCTTCCCTCAAGGCCGCCATCTCTGCTAGGCTTCTGCCCAACAGGACCGCTCTCCGTCCTAGGTCACGAATCCAGCCAATCTCGGCGTGGTTTAGCTCGCCCCTATCTGGCAGTCTTGCGAGCAACGCCCAGATCCAGCGGCTTGTACGCTCTGGCAGTGTGTACCCGCGACGGAGGAACTTGCCGCCAAGAAGGATGCGTAGAATGCGTAGCGTCGTGTCTTTAGACATAAGGGCGACTTGAAGTGGGTGCGGATCTGTGTCGCGTAGGATTCGTGACCATGTAGCTATGACGGAGGATTGGTTCTCAGCAGGCGCTTCGGTCTTTAGTTGAGCTTTTGCGAGACGGGAGCGGGCGTTTGAAGGAGGTTCGGTATTGAGGATCGTTCGTAAGCGGAGGTATTGGTCCATGACGGAGGCAAGATAAGCTTGGTGTATGGCGACTTCTTCGTCATAATCGCCGTCTTCATCTCCATGGTATTCTCCTTCTTCGTAGTCGCTCTCCTTACTCACGTTGTCGGGCTTCGCCATGTACGCGCCGTCCTCGTACCAGCCCCGGGAGTCGCCAACACCGTCCTCGTATATGGCCCTGTCGATAGGTCCCTCGTCTTGATCCTGGTCGTCGTCGCGTAATTCAGCTGGCAACTGGGGGCCTATTTGAACCTTGGGCGCAACGAGCAAATGGGGTATTCCACTTGCTTCTTGTCTATTGTACTCACCACATCAGCATCCGTGCTCTGCAAGTTTGCGATCTTCAGCAAAGGCCATAGGGGCATGTGAAGGGGAGGAACATACCTGACGGATTTTAGATACGCCATCGCGTCGGCATCATCCTCGAAATCGGATTCTTCGCCTGCGGGAATCGTTGTCGCATGCTCGTTGTCTGCAAAGACATATTTCTGGCCCCAGGTTGGATCGATGCCGGAGTTTTGATGCTGTCGCGCTTTGCCGCCTTGTCTCTTGGGTCGCTTTGGTTGAGGCTTTGACGTCTCGCCTTCACCGAGATCCTCAAGTTCTCTTTTAGTCGCCATTTTGATATAGTGTTGTTGTTTTGCCGAGCTTGCGAAGCTTAGTTTAGATGAGATCAAGGACCCTTCAATAAAGATGCCTGCGCCTTATCGATAAGCAGACACAAGCTACCCACTTTCGAACATCACCTTCAACACCCGAAATAATTTATAACAATAAGTTCCATGACAAACAATTCACAATGAGCGTGGCTCTTGTGCGACAACTGGCCTCTAGATCTCCTCTATTATGCACAAAAACGTGCCCGACTGCCCTCCGCGCGCAATCGAGTACACAATGGCGCTCTCATAGCAGCTACAACCACTTTGTTGGTCGGAGTATGTTAGACTCATCTCTTTATATATAGCCTTAGCTAACACCCATAGCCAAGCTTGCGGCCACAGACCCAAATGCCGATTTTCTTCCTTTCATGTGTAGGGACGTGAAACCTTTCACTCTGGCTATCAAGGACAATATCGCGACTTCCGAGTTCCCGACACAATGCGCCTCGAATATTCTCTCCTCTCACCGCTCACCTTTCGAAGCTACCGTCGTCCGCCAACTTCGCAAACGAGGTGCAACTATAGTTGGAAAGACTAACATGGATGAGTTTGGTATGGGCTCGCATTCGACAAACTCAGTTCATGGTGCAGTAAGGAATCCCTTAGCCAAGGACGACGATGTATCAGCTGGTGGAAGTTCTGGTGGAAGCGCCGTCGCAGTACGGTTGGGAGATGCCGATATAGCGCTGGGAACAGACACAGGCGGTTCGATTCGATTACCTGCGGCATACACCGGAACAGTTGGTTACAAACCTAGTTACGGCATGATCTCTCGGTTCGGCGTGGTTCCATATGCGAACTCTTTGGATACAGTTGGCTTCGTAGCCAAGGATGTCAGACCGATACATGATCTCGTTTTTAAAACTGGCATGCATGAAGAGCATGACTCTGAAGATCCAACGTCACTCCCCACTACATCTCGAAAACGATGTGCTGAAACGATACCATCTACACTTCCCGACTTATCGAAGCTAAACATTGGCGTCCCTCTCGAGTACAACATCGACGAACTCGATCCTTCTATCCGCGCCGCCTGGATAGCTGCCGCATCTGCCATGGAGGCCCAGGGTGCGACACTAGTACCCATTTCACTGCCTTCAACCAAAGAGGCCCTTTGTGCTTACTACGTCCTTGCTCCTGCGGAAGCCTCATCAAACCTGGCCAAGTACGACGGTGTTCGCTATGGAAAACGTGGCGAAGGGAGCGATGCAGTCGGTGAGACTCTCTACTCTGACACCCGTGGTGAGGGCTTCGGCGAAGAGGTCAAGCGACGAATCCTCCTCGGCACATACAGTCTCAGTTCTGAGGCTATAGATAACTATTTTATCCAAGCTCAAAAGGTTCGCCGAATGGTGCAAAAAGACTTTGACCGCGTCTTCCGTCTTGACAACCCCCTTTACGAACCTACACAGTTTGACCTTAGCGACATGGCAGAGGCTACTGGTATGGAAGATAAAACCGGCCCGGTTCAGGTGGACTTCATTCTCTGTCCCACAGCACCAACATTTCCCCCGCGATTGGAAGATATCGAGGGGCAGAGCAGTGTGGACGCGTACATGAACGATATTTTTACAGTTCCCGCAAGTCTAGCAGGCTTGCCAGCTGTGAGTGTCCCGGCCAAGGTGGATGGAAGTCAGTTCCCGGCAGGGTTGCAGGTTATTGGGCAATATTGGGATGATCAAAGGGTGCTCCAACTGGCGGAGAAGCTGAAATCTCTGGTTGTATGAGTGTAATGACTTATTTCCATTAGCGATGATTTCATGATATTAATGTACATTAGATCTACTGGACCGCAACTGCTATAACGAAAAGTACCACCAGTGTTTAAGTCGAGTTCTTTGCTGAGTTTCATCTTACTCGTCTCATAAGGGAGCAAAGGATACCAGTCAACTATGGCACTGCGACTCGAAGATAGCCTTTGGGTTGAATCTAATGCTCACCACATGCTTTTGAGTACTGATGTAATGACACGTTTGTGTTCAGCGATCAGATCTATCAGGGGCGCAGACCGGGCGTGATAGCGTGCCCAGACAGGCGAAGATACACAGCCTGATAGTCAACTACAACGAACCACTCTATCATGCTTTCAGGTATCTCTATTTTTTCTTGGTTCGGGAATCAAAACACGTATTAAATGGATCGTATTTATTTATGTTGAGCAGTAAGGGAGTTATCTGCCATCCAGAGTCAGTGATGCTTTAGACACTCTACATAACCTAGAGCGCCAGACGAGTGGCGCAAGAGTTCTAGTCGTGTGGTCTTCCCTTCATCTTCATGAAGCTACAGAGCAGCTCCTGAGTTTCGTTATTATGTGATATGCTCTCAGCACAGACTTCTTAAGCTAAGGGGCCATTGCCTGCTCAAGCGATGCCATATTCAGCTGCGCAGACTGTGTTGTTGGTGTTGGTGAGCAAGAGGGTGGTTGCTTATTTGGATTGTCGCAGTCATGCTTTCGAAAATCTCTTGGCGCGGCAATATAACCTTTGCAAGGTGTGGAACGGGACTTGCAGCGTTGTGTATTGCGGCTCGATCCTTTGCGTTGTGTTGCTGAATACGATGCAGTTGGATCAAGGTGAGCGACTCCGGCTGCGACTTCGACTGCTGCTTCGAGTATGGCTTCTTCTCCTCTCATCGCGATCAACGTCCATCTCATCTCTTTCCGAAACTTCTCCAGATTCTTCCCTCGTTCCATTCTCTTTCTCTGCTTCATCCTCTTCCTCGAGAAGATCCTCAAGATCACCGAGAGGACTGACCCTCGGTTCTAGAATCTCCAAATCTTCCAGAACCTCTCGTTTTGGCATCTTCCACAGACTTGTGCCGCACACTCGCTCTTTCGTCAACAGCTCATCCACGAACTCATCCATGTATGTCAATGTCACACCTGCCCTGCCTTTGCGTCTGAGCTTGCGCCTGTCCTCCAGAAACGGCTCCAGCATCTCGTAGACGTCTTTTGCTTGCCGTGTGAGTCGAAAGTAGAAGCACGCAAGCGCGCGTAGGTATTTAAAAGCTTCTCCGCCATATTTCAGGTACTCCTGGAGCACCGCATCGCTGGGCGAGAGCTCGAGAAGCTTGAAGGCAAGGCACAGGAACGGGCTGGGCTTTTGTGTGACGCCGGACGTTCCGCCGATGAAGTTGACGTGCTCGACGACGCGATCGACGATATCGGCTTCGTTGAGCGCAAAGCACTGTTCTTTGTAAAAGTACGAGTCGACGATGCGATCCTTGACGGCCTTTTCCATGATGGTCGCAGGGTTGAGGCCGTTCGGCGCGACCGAGACGTTTGAGCCGCGCTCATCGAGGAAGCGACGCGCATCGGCGTGAACTGTATCTTTGTTCCTACTCATTGTATGTGATTGCCGCAACAGAAGTCGACTGTTATCAAGGCCGGTGATGGTGGGGGCTGGTTTAAAGCTTGCTGTAGGAAAGCGTTGAAAGCTTAGAGACGATAAGCTGATAAGGTGTGTTGCTGTGTCAACGATGTAAATAGTGTACTTACAACGGTCAAGGATGATGACAACCTAACTCAGATGCATATTCTGGATGGGCAGAGTCTAACTTCTTACCTTCACTATTCTGCATCAAAGCAATCAATCATAACTATAACTCAGCATGGCAAGATTGCTTCTCACGTCCGGCCAGGTGCAAGTCATCGGAACCTGCTTCGTTGGTAAGACATATATTCCCAACTTCTCCACCGCCATCCGCATTCCAAGTCATCTAACAAGGCATCCGCCACTACAGTTGTAGTCTGTACATTCGCTCTTTTTATCAGTGGCTATATAATCCAGCAAAGAACACTCACCCAACTCCGCTCGGCGATCAAACCACGCGCCGAAACTCGCCCATCACCAAAAGTCTACCTCCCCGAGAAGTTCCAAGTCCGGACGAAAGAGCTTGAGGATGGTCGAGTTATCGACATAGATACGGAAGCCGACATTGAAGTACGACGACAGCGTCTCTTGGTCGAGATCAAGGAGACAAAGCCTAACGTGGATATCGAGGGAGATGCGGCATTGGCGAGGAACCTTGAGATCATAAAACAGCTACAGGCCAAGGTAGTGGACAAGATGTCGACACCCAAGGGACACGTCGAGGCGCCGGTCCCCAACCACAAGCCTGTTAGCAAGGCAAAGAGGAGGAAGATGATTAAGCAGGACCTTCAGAAATCAGCCCAGGCCGAGGATGGACTTTACTACCAACGCAGGATGTGGTGAGCGGTCTTGTTTGCGATTTCTGGGATTCTTGTATGTGCACATGGTAATGACAATGGGTTGTGTGAATTGAATAGTTTGTAGCATAGATTGGATAGCCTTCTCTGATTTTACGGAAAGCGATGCATTTTGATTATGGGTTCAGTAACTCACCGCTTCAAGAATTAACAACACGTTTCAAATCAATTCCCTACGAATCATGCCAACATGGTATTTATCAATGTAAAGGATCCTTTTTAAATGCCTGGCTTGTATAGTTGAGCATGTGGCATCCATTCATATTGGTTCATTGCGATTAATCAACTGTTCAAACCAGGCTTGAAGCAGCGACCTACCGCAACTCGCTGCAAGAGGGTTTGGAACAAAGTCCTTACAACACATTCCTTGACTCCTTCGACCTGACTGCCAGAGCTGAAGCGAGGGATATGACTTTCATAATAGTTCGAAGCGAGTCAAAGGAGGCTTTATAGATATCGTGAACGTCAACCCATGTATCGTTGACTACCCTGTAGATCAGCAGAACACCAAGCAAAGCATCAACGTTACGATCACATCCTTTGCTACCGTCTGAGTTTGACCAACGGTATTATGTATCTGGAGGTGCATTATTATGTATCTGTTTGGTAGTTGAATGACTGGTAACAAATGCTGAAATAGCTTCCACCGATGTCAGTTAGTTGGAGAACAGCTACTCGAAAGCTCACGATAAACATCCAGCCAGTTGGACACCACTATAGTCTTGCTCCTTTTATCTAAACAAAAAGTACTATGAATGTCCACCCTTCATGCATATGGCATAGAATGGATCAAGCCTTCCGTGTGTCGCATCTGGGGTTTGACTGTTGTGAAGAGTCGAAAAACGAAGACTTGGTGAATGACAGCTGGGAACTCATTCGAATTCCAACAATAGTGACCTTAACGGCTGAATCCTTTTTACAATTGAGTTCTAGAGAGCATCAAAACATATCACTAGTCATCTAACAATGTCTTTCCAGAGAGGTGAAGCCCAAGAAGACACTATGTTACGATCTCTTGAGGATGCAGCATATAGTATTTCTTACCAGCTGAAGTACGGATACATCACTCGTTTATCAAAGAGGGTCAAATGTGGATTCCTGGGGTTACATAGAACCATGAAAAACTTTTCAGATATCGCAACTGAGGTACCAAGGCTTTTCTGTGTGGTGCTGAAGGAGTCCTTCACATTCCCTCATATCCGAGCTATGGGGTCATGATATTAGGACTTAGGATCATGGTTCACTTTGATGGAGTACAGCAAATCTCGAATTTTCTAGACAAAGACCCGAGTCCACTTCAATGCCAAGTAACAGGATACTTGCTGCTACATTCACCCACTTCACAGACTTCATGACCAGGAACACCTTGCTACAGAGACTCCTTGGGTTAGATACGAAACGCTGGAAGCTTGCAAAAACGACATACCCACTAAAGATTTGACCAAGGATTGTTGAAGCTTGGCTGTAGAAGCAGCCAGATTGAACATGTAACTGCGGGTAACTGGTGTTAACCAAGAAACCAGCCTCCCACTCTCTCTGGGTAGATCACTACGAGCACTTCCCCCTACAACCCTCGAGTCGCGTATGCTTTTACGTTGACGACTACAATCACGGCAAAGGAGTAGTGGGAAGGGGTTAAAACCGTTGAATCATGCAATATCTCGATCACAGAGATCGCGATGGTCTCGTTTGCAAGATGAAAAGATGATGTTGCATCTTCGCTTGCGTGATAGGCCAGATAAAGGAGGCGATAGTGGCATATTCGCCGGTAGCTTGGCTAGCCTGTAGATGGTATATTGGAAAATCAGGACTGGTTGGCTGCGAGTCAGCGGGCAACGAGCAATCTACAGTAGGGTTTGGTCAAAGCTGAGCTATCCTTGCTCATGGCATCAGCAACAGTTTGTAATCCGAGGTCACCATTGGCCCCATGGCAGAGAGGATTGGCGGGCTTGGCCCATCGAAGTGTGGGAAACCAAGAGGAGCTGGTAGTCCGCAGCACGCAGTCCTCCAATGCGATTGGGTGCCGAGTTGGTGGGAGCACACGAGGCTAGTATAAACGAGCACCTTAGTCGATGTGAATGAGTGGGATGGCCCAACGTTAGTGGAAGACTTGCAAAGCCGAAGGATTGCGAAGAGCTCTTTGAGTTGCCTAGTTGCTCATGTTTTTGAAAGACATCGATAGCCTGAAACGACTGGCTCGACCTCTGTCAAGTTTTTAAGTTGATGCACGTCAAAAAGATGTGTGGCATGTCCCTACATGATACAGTATGTACCTACGTCCAGCTGAGGGCATCATCATCATCGAGATGTTCCCCGACGCACAGTCCAGGCGGAGGTAGCAGCCAACGTTCCCCCACGATAGCTGTCGGCCTAGCTACCGTCAGGTCACTGGCTGCGTAGTAAAACCGCCGAATTGCCTTGCGTGCGGCCCAATTGACCCACGAGGACCTTGCAGCCTTCGAAACGGGCGCGGACGATCATCATTGCCCGGGAACCATCGTCACAGCAGACCACTGCAGATAGAGGGAGTCAGTTACCGCAGCTTCCGAGAGAGACCTTGCAAGGACAAAGCTTGAGTTTAGAGTAAGGGGTGGTGATGGGTGTCGCCCGTAAATTAGAAGTTTCCAGACGCAAGGCATGAGCCGCATGGCCAAGCGTGCGGATAAGCTCATGGCGGTCGTAGACAGGTACTGCATTGTACCTAGATAGACTCTACACGCTGGTGCACCTGTAGTGAAGCTACGTAGTGAATTCAATGCAATGCAATATCTTGCCGTTTTATGACGAAATAAGGCCTGCGCTGGCGGTTCATAAACGCGCTGCGGTATTTTGAAACATGCTACCCGCGACCACTTACGTCGTCTGCATGGCCCGTGATGTACGATAAGCGCATGCCAGAAACCAGACAAGTTTGTCTGTGATTGATGGTCAAGACATTCAGACGTAGACGCGCATCATGTATGCAATTACGGATACACGCAACCGCGTTGGCAGAAAAATTAAGGGACTTGAAACAGCAACACGCTGAAACAGGGCGCAAACGCTCACTTCTGAACGCTCATTTGCTGGATGCGTTCGCCACATGCCAATCTGTTGAAATCATCCATTCCCGGGCCTCGATTTTCATCTTCTTTTTTCGCCTCCCCCTGAATTAATGCTTGGACGTTGAGCTCTAAATAACAACTTTGTTGGAATTGATGTGTTTGATCAGCAAAGGGAATTGAGAAGGCAAATTGCAAAAGGATCAGTTTGGGATAAATCATGTCCAACCGTTGATACTGTGCTTGGGCGTTTGAGTTTGTGAAGAGAAGAAAGATCTTCATCATCGCATGAGGCCGTATAATTCGGGCGTGGTCACTAGGGCTTCACTGCCCCATTTGTACCGAACAAACCGACTACGACGTAGCGATGTAACTCTGAGGGTTTCCATGTGGCCTGGAGGACCTTCTGGAAGCTCAGCCTCCCTCGCTTATTAGGCAATAGCACGACCCATTATCTGTCTTCTGCCCTGCCTATCATCCCGCCAAGACCTCAACACGAAGTGACTCATTTCCAGTTCCATGCATGGTAAGTTTCGCTTAGTAGTTCACAGCTTTGACACTGATGATGATGATGATGATGAATGATGTGAATTTCCCCGGTGCCAGGGCATGTGCTTTGGTAAGGCCGCTCGTCAGAGAGCCTTGTTATCCCCGTTTTTTCACGCCGGAATTACTTTGTGGGATTGTGTTTGGGGCTGAAGAAGCAGCAATGACAGCGATGCATGGGCCACACCGAGATACTTGCGATGACAAGATGCAAGTAAAGTGGAGATTGTATCAAATTTCACTGGGTCAAGTAAGACATGCACGATAATTTGAGGCTGCAGGGAATGGAGAAGGCAAGATATAGTATTCAGCCTCATCGAGAGACGTCTGTAGATTGTTCGGTAAAGAAGAGTATGCCGCCCAGTGACAGGGAGAGTAATAGTAGAGTAATATGTAGGAGAAAGTTGTGACATGTGTTTGTTGTGAACACATAGTATTCCAAGCCCGTAATTCCCATAATCGCTTATTCCATTCCCGTAAACACCAAAGAAAAATCGCTTTTGTCGCTTTCCCAAATACCAAGGCTCGTAAAGACAAAACTCCAGGCCCCTTGTAAATGTATAAGACATAGAAAAAAATGATCAAGATAAGATAATACACGCCCAGTCTGTGGGGTGAGACAGCCGTGAGATATCATTCAATGAAAGAAAATGAAGCAGATGATATGTGGTAAGAAAATGGGTATCGGGGAAATCGTAACACATGTGAAAGAGAGATAAAGAAAAGAGTGTGTCGAGGTTGTACAGATGTTTAGAAGCTGTTGCGATCTTGCTCGCCACGCTGATTGTCAAGGTCTTCCTTGTGAAAGACGATGCCGCGACGCTTCCATCCTCCGCGTCGCATAAAGTTGTCGACGCTGTCGAGGGAGCGCATGGGAGGACGCCTAGGAGCCAGACCAGGTCGTGCAGTGTAAGTGGTGTTGATAGAGACAGGTTTTAGTGCTGAGGCGTGGCAGGAGAGGCGACGCATCTCCAGGACAGAGGCAGTATCAATTTCATCCTCATCCTCATCCTCAGACTGGGTTACTTCGGAATCATCTTCATCGTCCTCGAAGGTCTCGATGCTTTGGACTGTGGATTCCGACCAGCGAGACTTGGGCATCGGTGGTCGTTTTGTTAATGCGGCGAAGAAGTAATCCCTTGGCTCATTGCCCTCCTCGTCGGCGACGTCTGCTGGGCTTACATGAGGAGGCAGAGCCATCTCGGTGGGTTGCTGGGCAGCAACATCCTGCTCGACGTAATCCTCCTCGTCAACCACTGCATCGTCGGTGCCGTAGAAGACAGGCTCGGACTCGTCCGTGTGAATGAAAGGTCGCTCGTAAAGTCTGGGTGGTGCTTGGAAGGCGGGATGTGAGGCTAGAGGGTCAACTTCGAGTCGAGAGCCGATTGGTGTCCGGGCGGCAGGTGTCGAGTCGGCTGAGATGGTAGAGGATGATGATGATGAGAGAGAGCAGCCGGAGGAAAGTGATGATCCTGAGAAAGAGACCTTTCGGATGTGTAGTTCGCGAGGACGGCCAGACGCTTTGCGTCGCTGGCCGAAGCCGTGTAGCACGTGCATGTTGTTTGTAGTTGTGAATGTGAGTGATGTTCTCTTTTGGGGATGTAATCCAGGTCGAGGTATTAGGAAGCGAGGTTATATCCGTCTCCGTCCAGGAAGACTGGTGGTGGTGAGAGTTGAAATAGTCCGGAGGTGGTGGGCGATGGGATGGATTAATATAAAGAGGAAGTATTACCGGAGATATTATGATATCGATGTAATACTGATGATAATTATTCAAGGGCTGCTAGGGCCGAAGTTGGTTGCTGAGTATTAGAGTCCGGGATAACTGAGGGTGGGAGTGTTGAAGTCTATAAATAAGAAGCCCATCGTATTTTTATCGCAGAGTGTTAGCTAGCGTAGTGAGTTTGGGCTTCGCCCTGGGAGCCCAGCTGGAGCTTACGAGACCATGAACATGAACGTCATCCACCGAACCGTCACAGCCGAAGTGGGCGGGGCATCCCTGCTAGAGGGTACTTGCACGTACCTGGAGACCTGAACAAGCATCCTGGTCGTGGGCTTGACCAGATCTCCACTTGGATCTTGGTCTTTGACGCAGTTTTTCCAAAAGATTCCCATTCTCCCAACACACGACAGGGGTGTCCCGCTGATCAACGACCCCTGTCTCTGCGAGAACCGACAAGTACCTCCGGGTACCTGAATTATCTCGTCTCAACCCTTTGGGAAAACGAAACATTTCAAGCCTGCAACACCAATTGCGCGTGACGATGCTCACATTGCTTCTCAGCTGTGCATTTATCTCTCAATCAAGTAGACACGGCTTTTTCTTTTCTTTTTGTCCTTTTCGTCCCATATCCCTCGATAAGCACCAGTTCCGTATCGTGAGCCTCTTTCAGGCTGGGCCCTGTCTTTGAAATTCGGTGCCTGGTGCCTTGCTCACGTTAGCCGACGCCTCGAAAGCCTCTTTTTTCCCAGACAGGTCAGGTCATCAGGCCCAGCACCATCTGGTAGCCTCCCGAGCTTGTACCGAGAACTTCCCATTTGCTTATTTCTCTCCCTTGTCCCGACTCGCAGCCCATCTCCCATCTCAGCCCTTTTGGACAGGCATCGTGACCGCCCAGTTCTCGTCGGGTTAGCCTAGATGCATCCCATGTAACTGCGGAGTGTGCACCTGATGGAAATGAGGATGTTGAGAGAGAAAGAAAAAAAAGCAAAACCCCGAAAAGGTCCGTGCCTGAAGATTCCGGTCCAGATTTATGACTCCCAATTGAATTCACCTGGTCCATGTCTGGTCTGTAACATGCAGGGCGAGCGACATGTAGAAATCAAACACAAAAGCAATTTGTCGTGAGCGTGAGCTTAAGTCTGAGTGTGCATCCATGCAGGACATCACAGCCAGCTCATCATTGTAGAATACACCATGTATACGAATGAGGTCTTCACAAGCTCTTGCAAAAAGGATACTATGGTGAAGGGAATGGCAGATCATGCTGTCACCAATCATGTAGTTCGTATGCTGAGTGTTTCGTGTGCATGCCAGCGCAGATCTGTTGCTGTAATGCATTGCACAACAAAGTGTCGTGGCACCAAAAAAGAACGATAACTTAACGTCACTTTTTGCGCATCTTTCACAATCTCAGTAACAGATCATCACCTCACACCACGTCAACGGCCACACCGGCCTTTTCTGGCCGCAACAGAATTCAGCAGTAACTCCGGACAGGAACCCCCTCAGCCAACGAACTCCAGCTGTCGGTTTGCGCGCCTGCCGAAACTCTATTGCAACCCGCTTTGTCCCTTAATGTGACAAACTCCCTTGCTTCCTGGAGACCGGACGAGAGGCGGCGCCGCTCGGCGGAGGGGTTCAATGTAGCTGCCAAGACGCTGTGTGGGTGTCTACGATCGTCTACGATCAGGCACCTCGGGCGATGAAGCAGCAAGTGTCTTTTCCTCAGTCAGATGCAGGTACCATCCAAGATTCTCAGACATTATGTGCTTTGTTCATGATCACGCTGTCGAACACGATCGATCACTAATCTGCGCCTACAGCTGCCCTTGCTGAGAAGCCCTGCAAGCTGAGTCTATACCTGGTAGCCATCATTTTGTTCTGTCGATATTGCTTTTGTAGCTGAGATCTATCAAGATGAATCCGATGATGACCCCTCCAAACCCCATGCATACCATACACGCTACCGTGCGGCGCATGTACCCAGAACGATGTATGTATCACCCACATGAAATGGCAGACCTAACTTGTGATGCGATTCTCACCTGCATCGTGCATGAGACTATCCCGTGCCCTCTCATGTGCCCCCTCATCCCCAGACAACTCAACCGTGTCTCTGGTTTTTGGAATGCCGCCCAGGGTCAAACATGTGAAGCAGTTCACAATTGCGGCGATTCGACATCTACGGGATCACGAGCGCGGCTGCAGCGCCAGCGGTGGAGTATTGTTTCGTTCCCGCAATTAAGATAATAATGGGTACCGCTTCACAGCGTGAAGCAGTGAACCTTTCAGCGGCCTTTCACTGGCTAATTGAGCACAGGCGGTGAATATGTGAACCCCTCATTCCACTTATTCGCATTCACGGTGGATGACTGCTTATGTACGCTCTATGCTAGCACTGACGATCCAGGGTCTCCGTCGTGGAGCTGCGACTGGGTTCAATGTCTCTAGACTGCACAAGTATCTTTGTGTAGAGTTATCACATACGATGACGCTATCGATGGGGAGAAAAGCACGGTTCCATGGGGTCAAGACTCGCTTCTTGTGCCGTATCTTGGCACTTGATAAACGAGATTAGAACGACTCGGCGCTGGTCACCTCCGGCCCCAAGACCGAACAACTGCGGGAATAGACAAAGAAAGAATTGGCATCTTGACGAGTCTCAATCCGAACAGGATCACAATGGCCGAATCCCTGGTAACCCCCCTCCCTGCATCGAAAGATAATTACGGCGCAGCAGTAGGTTGTCGATCGACAATCGTGTTCCTTCCAGATATTCGAGTGTTTCCGGTCGTTATTTGCTTCTTCCAAACCCTGCTGTCCGGAGTAGATGGAATCCGGGCTTGGTTTCCAGCTCTTTGGGTGTGGCGCGCGCTGGCACTTTATTAGCGAACATGCCCGCAACCTCATGCTATTGGCCCGTCCGTCGTCGCCGCCCCGAGCGCAGTGGACAGTTTAACGCATCTGCGAAGGACGCCGATGAATCCACCAAGCTGAATATTACCGTTGCATTAGGAAACAATTTTTTTTCTTTTTTCTTCGGCGTTTGCTTTTTTGTCAAATTTCAGAATCGGTCATGGCATAATCTCATCTTGCTGCTGGAGATTCCCGGATTCTGTGACAGGAAAAAGAAAGAAAAAAAGGAAAACTTGCCCCGGTGACGAGGTTCTGAAAAAACCAAGAATGACAGGGCAATTCAGGTTTTGGGGAATACTCGGGATGCGATGAACCTCCACTAATACTTGGTTTGTCTTATCCATCTTTGCCTTGGTTTCGCAGAGTTTATCACTTGCTCGGTAGGTGTGATGTTACATAGACCTGGGGCACAGTACCCAAGAATAAACCTGCTATAGGTAATATTGATCATGCATCTTGATTGCAAGATTCTCCGTACCACGGGCCATCCTGGTGAGTCTTAGGAATCTGGATCTGAACCCGTAGATAATCATGGCATTATTCTACCCGTATGCAATGGGTCTCGTAGGGACACGGGCACTCTCTGCCTCGAACGGTTTTGTGGCTGATGTTGAAAGCAATGGCTGGGAACCACCGTTGTTGCATTTTCATATTCCGATTATTCAGTTGCATGGGCAAGGCTTGGCAGTATTCAACAGATGACCTACTGACAGGGGCTAGGCAAACTTTCCAATATTAGGCCGGGCCACTCACACGCGAGTTCGCCGAAACACCAAGTTGCCGAGTCCGGTTGCTACCCTGGACAACAGGCTGTGATCACGAAGTTGACGCAAGAAAGCTATCGTATTCTTCTCTGCTGCGCCTTTCTCGGCAGCCCGGATGACGGAACGATCGCATGTGTTGCAAATACCACCACACACACATGGGATGAATGGTTTCTACCTTCTTGAAACGCGTGCGTATTGCGTGTGCGTGTGCGTGTGTGTGTGTGTACCTGCATGTACAATGAGCCGTACCTTGCGTTCCTATAACCGGTTCAGCACTTGAATGATAGTCGTGATCATCATCGCCTCCGACCGCCTTTCAGCGACATTTGTCAAGCTGTCAAGCACTCATTGGCCAGGACCCCCTCTTCTTTAAGCCCCCTTTCTCAAACAACCGTCTTTATGTCCAAGTCGCTCTTTTCCCCATCAATTGCTAATATCGTCATCGTGGACCTGAAAACAGGCCACGAATCTCCGTCCTAGCGTCCTTCCTTCTCAACCCCATCATCTTAACAAAATCAAAGCTCATAGTACTTACGCGATAATCTCCTGAAGACCACCAACTAAACACCAGATGTCTCGCCTGTATCGACGGCCAATTGATGGTTATGGCAATCAATCCAGCTGTCCAACGCGGGGGTTGGTGTGGCGCCCTGGCCCCTGTGCAGCTGCGCTACCTTTACAATCGCGAGCTAAAAGCAGCACCAGTTGAAGCTTTAATCTACTGACTGCGCGCCTTCCCGCTCGATAGCTGCCTCCCAAGCGTGTATCCTAGTAGGCTTTAGGCTTTAGTCACCTTGGTTTGGCCTTACCCTGTGCTACTTAGCGTGACTTCGTCAGCCTATGTGATAACACTAGATACATGCCACTCGTTCGGATGCTGACTACGAGGAGACTCGTTCCCTGGATCGTCCATGGGTTGAAACGTCAATTGACGAAATCACACATCGCGATTGAGATGCGGTATGATGGGAAATCTCATGACAGTGATCAGACTTACATGTACGGCTTGCATCGCTGACCAGTGTAAGCTAAGCCTTGCTGATTGATGGATGGGGCGTAGACTTGGAGATTGTGAGATGCAGGGGCGTTGTGTTGTGTCAACGTGACCCAATGCAAGGGATAACCTGCAGTAATTGACATTTTGACCGGCAGCCAAGTATGGATGATATGTGCCTTAGTACTATCAAGAATGCATCAAGTGTCTGTTCCCAAATGCTTGTTACGACAAGGCATCCGTACATAGCTTACACCTACCAGGACCTGCAGTGCGCGATAAGCTGCACTAACTGAAACCTCCCAGGTCTAAATCTTTGAGACTTGCAGATATGAGGTCTGAATTTCTTGTTCGATGTATTTAGTCGTCCATGCATCCCACTCTCACATCGTGCACCCGTTTCAAGGTCTGTGAAACATTTCGCCCTCCAATAACTTAGACCCAAGATCGAACTTCCATAGACTCATCGATATTCTGCCATTCTGACGTTAGATGTCCTCACTCCAGCCTCGATCCCCGTCCAGCAACTGTCTCTGAGATGCCCCTTGATCACGCGGCTGGGTCGAAAACTGACGTTACGGCTCGCTCCTGCAGCCCCAAACCTACGACACTCCGCTACTTCCGGTCGAGACAGCTGGGTAGGCGAGCGGCTTCCACTCAAGGCGGAATCGGAGACTTGAACAATCGCATTCTCATTCCCAAACACCAAAACGCCTTTGATACCATTAACATATCGTACACGACCCCTCCTTGGCGACCCTTGCTTCGTGATGTTTTAACAACATCCTCAATACTGGGTCGGGCACTAGTGGTGACGTCGACGTGGTCGTTATCATGGGCTTTTGCGACCATCACGGAATACCGGTCTTAATGGCATCGATGATTGCTTCCATATCGTGATGCCTTTCTCATACATGTAAAGCAAGGGAGCCAGTGCAGCCTCGTTTATAACACGCCATCGTTCTCACCAGGAAGTCGCTTGACACGCTTCTGCTCCCAGTCGTCAAGATCTTTGCCAGCAAGTCTCTGTTTCCACGAATTAGTCAAAATGGGTGCCACAAGCAGCATTCTTTCTCCCATGCCAAGAGTAAGACGTACGTAGTATTCCTCCTTCATGTCCACCTTTCTCGCAGACCGGCGCACGTTAAGCTCCTCGTCCTTAGTCATCTGGCGGACCTTGCGATCGTAGCGCTCGTAGCGGACAGCAGTGGCTGGAGTGAGAACGAAGGATCCCGCAACGATGACTGACACGAAGGGCAGCCCAAACATGAGGAAGGGATGCTTGTTCATGAGGGTACGGTAGCGCGAGGCGATACTGTTCATATCGGCCGCGGACCGGAACTTTTTGCTTTGAAACGACGGCATCGTGGGTCAATCGCCGGTCGGCAGGGCTGCCGCTGTCGGAGTCGGGGTTCGGGAGCTCCGTGAGCTACTCGCGTTGGAGCAAGAGTCGGCAATGCCAGAGGTTTGAATGTCGGTCGTTGGTGAACGGACAGTGAAAGATTTCGGTGGTGGCGGGTTGTGGAGTCGCCTGGTGTAATTGAGTTGTTCGGTCTGGAGCGAAGTGTGGAGTGGAAGAATATGATTTGGTTGTCGTGGTCAGAGGCCGAGTCCAACAAGATGAACTGACTCCATCACCGACGCCCCGCTTTTACCACTCCGAACGATCCATGACCAGTGCGCGTTTACATTTTTTCCGGACCGATGAGACTGACAGTGGATGAGTAGGAGATTTCCAGGGTCCAATCCCCCACTATTAATGGAAGAGCCGAGACGACCGGCTCTTGACTAACAACGAAGAACTTCATAACTGTCAACAACAAAGTCGGAGCTCAACCAACACGGGCCACCTGTCATTTGTCATTTGCCACTAGTCACGCCAAAATCTCCCTGAAGCCTCATGTTGAGCGAAGAGAAGGGTCCAGATGGCCTCATGTATCGTCTTGTACCACGCCAAACGACGTGTTCGGCGTCCGAGCTGTTGAGAAACAGCCCAATCCATGTCTCGTGGAAATAAGACGACTTCATCGTGCAACTGGACCCTGAATATTTGCCTGGCATATCCTGGAGAACTTGTGACACTTTGGCTGGTTTGGGCTCGCGTGACCGCCCCATGAACTCCTTGACGGAGCCTGATATTGAGCAGACGAGCCCGTGCTTGTTGGTCTAAAACATTCGACAATGCTTCCGGCTTTCCATACTGCTTCTAGTCAGGAGCAGAGTAGAGCCGGCGGATACTCTATTTTCTCCAAGCATGAACCCTGTCTGTCCAAGGATATTAGGGACAACGTTGGATATCAGGCTGCCGAGGCTTTAACTGAGAATATTTTGCCCGTTCGGTCAAGCGACCAATGGTATTGTTTGTTTGCGGGTCTCTTGCTAAACCGTTTGTTTGAGCTAAGCATGGCAAAATAAGGGATCTCGTGTCTTTACCGGCTTAGTGACATGTGCAGGATTTACGATAACGTCTGAGTTACCGCACTTGGCCTAGATTGTTGCACGTATATGCTTTGACACGTAACATCACTATCCTTTGTGTGGTACTTCAGACGGACGCACGAGTCGTTAAACACTGGCATCAAACACGGCCGGGCTCGTCTGTGACAACATTTCTTTGGCAATCACACGAAGCTACTGAAGTAAAGCTTCCAGTACACACAAGAGAAGGTGCTCGTCAATAGCAATGCGTCACGGCTGACCGCTATAATATTTGTACGTGGTTGCTATGCACCCATTTCCCTAGGTATATTAGAGGCATCTATTGTTGAACGAGGAGCCAATAAAGCTCGCCTTCTATCCAGTACCTTTCGCGCATTCACTGTTAACATGAGTCACGTAGTCAGTGTATTAGCACAACCCTAAGCAGCATTTAAGGTGACCCCCGTATCATTTATCTGTGCGAATAGATCGTAAACCCCGAGCCAGACATTGAAGGAACGCTCATGATGATTCAGATCGCCGCCAATGCCCAGGTCGTATCGTTCAAACACTCAAAGAGAATGTAAGAACATCCGCAAGCGCTAGTTGCATTATAAAACATCGTGACGTCTGTATCACAGAATATGCTGCCTTCATATTTGCGGTACACATCACGGTAGTCTTCGATGCCACCGTCACAATATGAGGTTGCTATAAATAGGCAACCTCAACTTAAACGTGTCTCCTCTGAACGCGCCAGCGCTGTGAAATTGGCTTCATAGAAGCTTGTAGCGACTTATGGGCCATGTATTACTCTTGCCCCTGAGCCGACTGTGGTTGCTGCGGACATCGTTGGGTACCTGAAGTGTTGACACAGCCAGAAAAGTCGAAAGAGGAGGCTCGAGTATGATATAATATCGTTGTCTAATTCAACTGTACTTCTAGGACTCTTGCCATTTTTGCAGATTTATTCCGTGTTTGGCCCTGTGTATTCTCGCCTTTTCTGTCTGAAGTTTACGTAGGCTGGGATGGACTGGAAAGCAAGATTACTCACCGAGGTGACGCTTCAGGTCGAGTATCTTAACAATTTAGTCTGAACACACACCTCTGGCTGAATAGGGTTATAGTGTTCTCATACTACCGCATGTTGGTCGCTTGGCTATACGCAATATTTGCATGTAGTACTAGTGATTGGTCTAGAGATATATTCAAACACTCACAGGACGTGACCGAATAAGAATGGCTCGACTTGGTTGGCACTTTCATTATGCTCTCGATTCTACTATTGTAACGTGTTTATGCTATGATCTGTCCACGACCATTATTTGGAACTTTACCCAACGACTCTACCTGTTGTTGTTAATCATCCCCGACAGGAGACGACACGACCGATATATTGCTTAGCACGCCGCGCTTATTTTGGTGCACATCTTCTTGCCGACAAACCAGAAGCCTTCCTCCGGTGTAGCCCTGGCATAGGTAACATCAGGGCCGCAAATAAGGGACCTGCAGATCCTGCATTGCAGCGCCCATCTTACCACCTCTCGTATAAGCTCTATCCATTGCGCCTTCATCATTCAGTGCCCGTCCATAACAAAAGCATAGGACCGATGCAGTCGGTCCCTGCAGCCTTGCACCCGTTCAGGTTCTTTACCGCACACTCCTCGTAATCGACTTCGGGACATGTGAGCTCTGTCTCATATCCTTTGGTGAAGTTTCTCAAAAAAATTCTTAGCTTGAGACCAGTCCCGCTTCACGCGATGCCATTAGGCAAAGTAACTCTTCCAGAGCACTCCTTCAAGGTCTTCAAGTTGTTCAGAAGTAAAGTACTATGCAAATGTTAGTTATATCTTCCTACAACACTGACCTCAAGACAAAAAGTCATGATAACACATACCTTCTGATCAACTGTCCAACTATCTTGTCGGGTTTTCTTGAATTCGCTGAGAATGGCCTTTGTAGCTTTACCCACCACACCAGGGTCAGCAGCAGCCTTGCGAGCCAACATTGCCAGCACCTCAGGCATCCATTCAGGCGGAGGAGTTGCATAAGGGAATGCCTCAATTAAAGCGCCCAACCCAAGGACTGCTGCGTGACGTCTTGTGATTTGCTTGTGGATATCGACCGGAGTATCTGTCCCAGCAAGATGGCGATTTCGCTTTGGCATTGGGTTACGCTCTAATTCGTCTTCGAAACGAGCCTTGAGATGGGTAATTGTAGGGTCACGAATGCGACGAGGCGAGCAGCGGATCATACCGGCGAGAGTAGTAGAAGCGCATGAACGCACCTCAAGCTGCGGGTCTCCGAGCATATCAGACACAGCGGTAAAGAGCGCTTCTCTTTGAGCGCCGCGTGTCAGGAAGATGCGCCTGAAATATATGACCTGCATATTGACAAGTGCACGCAGCCGTTGATGCCAGCTAGTCGATGTCTTACCGATACGAATAAGTGCATCGATAAATTTTGTGTCTTCACCATCCCGGAAAGGAATGTTTGGTAAATGACGATATACGTGATACGCAAGTCTCATGAGCTCAGGATCCTCCTTGACATCCATCATGTGCAGTAACTCTTCCATAAAGGGGGTGTGGAAGAAAGGAACAAGTTGAGTACACTCATGGGACGAAAGTGTACAATCGAGCCACATGAGGACGGTTTTGGAGCCTGATGTATAGGAGCTGGGTGTCTGCTGGCCAGGCGTTCTCTCATATCGCCATTTCTCCAGCCGATCGAAGACGTCTTTGATAGTGGATGCAAACTCCTCTGTTGGCTGGTAGGGTCTGATACCGGTAGGCGAGGCAGCTTTGTTCTGTTCCAAGAGTTTGCTCACATTCTCAAACGACTCATGGTATCGAGTCTTGTAGATGACTGATAACACTCGGCCAATGGCCTCACGAACTGCCTTGTAGGGGTGATCAATATGAGCAAGGAAGTCATCGAGGATGGGCTGGTCATGTCGGAAGTGCCAACCGCCGTCTGCCACAATAAACTCTAGCAGCTGGACCTTTGAGGATTCCTTGAAAGCCGCATTCGACGTCATATCCAATCGGAATGCTCTGAGGGTATCCACGATCTCATGTGATCGACGAGGGTCCTTAGAGTCGAGGACGAGGTGCAGGCACGTGAGCCAGTATTGCAGATTGTCGGGTGTCAAGCCGTCCGCAAAGATCTTGAGCATGAAGGGCGCAGCATACTCCCAGACACGGTTTCGAATATCCGGAGGATCATCACTGGAGCCTGCAAGCAAAGCGCCAATGATTTCCGACGTCGCTCGATGCTGATGCTTGTCGTTACCGTCGCCAAAGACTTCCTTGATCAGGTCTTTGACATCATCCAGCGTGACCACCGTCTTCCCGTAATGCATCAAGTCGAAAACATGCATCAAAAGATATACATTACTCATGCGGAATCTATCTGTCGACGCGTCTCGTGGCTCCTGCTTCAGGTAGTCAAAGCACTGAGATAGCCAATCGCGATTCAAGATTTGACCCATCTGGGTACGCAGAGCGCTCTCTACTTCGTCGTATGCATTGAAAGGAAGCGGTTTTGCCCGGTAGGCTGTGAATTTGTTGCCCCATACAAGCCAGCCAGGGTGGTCAGCATCCACCATGTACTCGGCTCCCTCAGGCTGCTTGAAGGCCTCTAGGAAGTTGTGGGTAAATTCAGCATCGCCCTTCTCAACGTTAACCTGTACACGGTTTCTGTCGCCTGATTCCTTCTCGAGGAGATAGTTGCGATAATCGTGGCCATAGACAGCTCGCATATCAACAGCCGTAAAGACCGAAGTGAAAGCGCTCAAGTAGTAGCTGCGTAGGCCGGGGTGAGGGTCATTCGTGCCTTGAGCGACAAGATCGACAAATTCGGGGGGCGCCAAGGTATGGAAACGCAGACACAGGTTAGTCGCAAAGATTGCACACCGCGTAGCGATTTTCCAGTGAGCACCCTTGGCTCGTTGTATCAGTTCCAAGCCCAGACTTGACTTGGATTTTTCGACTCGTGTTCGACGTTGCAGAATAAACTGATGTCGGCTTTCGATGGCTGCTGAGACGTCTGCAGCAGGCTTGATTGTATCGACAACTTCACCGTCAACAATGATCATGCGTTCGAACGGCTTTCCAAAGTCAATCAGCGTATAGAGTGCTGATGAGCCCAAATTCTGAATCGAAGGCTTGTCAATGCCCGCAGTCTCGATATACAATCTCATGGCTTCTGGCGCAAACCGCCAATCCTTCAGAAGAGTTCTCAACAGTGAAGTGAAAAGTAGAGTGTACATGCCTCCCTTAATCCGATCGTGGTCGTTTGTATCAAGAGCTTTCCTGAGACGTTCGAGAATGACAGGAATCACCAGCGGCTTGCTGCCAATGAGTGATTTCAGCGATGAGTCCTGAGCACTCTGCGCAACTCGTCGTACATCGGCATAAAGTGAAAGACTGGATTCGGCAAGATCAAGCAGGAGGCGTTTGTCCAATTCGCTCTTCTGTCTTGAGGAAGCGTTGTGTTTGCGACGCAGAAGCTGGTATGCCTCAGCACGCTTGATGAGAAGAGGCCGAGGGTAAACTTTCCTGAGTCCCTTGATCTTGAAGGCAGCAATGTCAGATTTATAAAGCCGCACATGCCTTTCCAGTGGATGAGCAGAGCGCTCAATGCCGACATCAGTAATCCAAGTACGATAAGCAGCATAGAGAGCAGTGAAAGAGTTCACATCATCTTCCTGATTTGCATTAAGGAAAGAGTGCGTCTTTGTCAAGAGATGGCCTAGTTCTTCTCGCAAGTCATGGATCTTGCTATACGCAGGGTCACTGGACTTGAGCGCATAGCCTGCCTTGTATCGAAATTGTGGGCGCAGTTCCTCATCTTCCGCGACCTCAGCAAGGGGGTCTTCGTCAATCATCATCTCATCATCATCTTCGCGAGCAACATCGTGATCCTCGTCAGTGTTGCCGGTCATGATACCAGCGGCACGCTCAGGGTCGAACATAGTGGCCATGCCGGAAGTAACAAGTCGAATCTGCTGCATGAGGCGGGAAACTTCATCTGACCATTCCTTGTTCTTGCCTGTTCTGCTTACGGGTGGGTTGTCGCTCATTAGCGACTCCAGCTGGTCCTTAGCAGACTGTGTTTGAGACGCAAACAACTCAACGGCAAAGTCAATCTCAGCAGGGGAGGGTTGATGCCATCGGATACTGAGGTCGGCTGGTGCAGTGGTTTTGCCCCAATCATCAACATCAAGCCCACGTTCGATAACCTCGGGTTCGTACAAGGCGTGATCAATGGGATAGGTGTGGGTTAAGTTCAGGAGGAGATGATGAATGTAATTCGAGACCAGAATGGTCGGCAAACCACGACATTTCTCCTGCATGTACTCCGCAATACCGAGAAGCTCATCCTTGTACTTCAATACTTCACTGCCAACATGAACGACAGCCATGGCCAACATGCTGACATACCAAACCAGGGCCCGGTCTCTGGGCAGATAGTCTGTCCCGCTGCTTCGATCCGATGCGGCATTGTTGAAGTCAATCTCGTTGCGGATGCTGACAACGAGCATTGGAATAAAAACCTTCAGGGTCTTCTCAGGGTTGACCTTGCAAAGCGCATTCAGAATCCATGCCATTGCATCACGTGCTTGATGAACGACATGGCTTGAAACAAATGTGGCCACCTTCTCCAGGGCCATGTCGAAGAGCTCTGGTGAAAGTGATGCAAAAAGAGGTGACAGCGCAGCTGGCAAGGCATTAATGACGTTGTCTTCAGGGGTCCCTCCACGAACTTGGTTGGCATCAGGGAGGTTCTCCAGGAGAGTGAACACTTTCCCTAGCAGTGTCAAGATAAACTCGCCAAAACCAGTGGTTGATGATCTTAGTATAGTGGCCTCGTCTTCATCACTAAGTTCGGTCTTGTAATCGAACTTTACATTCTGACCTTCACGCTCCATACGATCCATTTGGCCCTGGACCCACTCCATTGCCAGGGTAGTGTCATGAATATGGCTACCTTCCTTAGTCAAGGGCACCATGGGGATGCTGTAAGCGACACTTTGAATGAAGTTCAGTGTGTATTGGGTCTTGTTGAGATCGTTTGCGTCAATACCTGGGAGGGCAAGAGCGAGAAGAGCAGTAATATGGCACCTATAACCCTTGTGCTTGGACATGATGTTGGCAATCATCTGCAGTCCGTTCAAGCTTGACGTGGTTCTGTGCACTTCCACCAGTCCTTGAAGACTAGGGTAAAATCGTTGCAGAGCGCCTGGCAACACCAGGTCGGGTTCAAGGTATGCCAGGCCTTGCAAGGCGCTGTAATAGTAATAAGAAACACGGCTGCTCTTTGAGAACAGACCCATGAAGGTCACTTCTTTGAGTGATGTTACGAAACGCTTCTTCAACTCATCATTGATCTTACGACCCTCTGGAAGGTCCAATTCTCCACTTTGCTCGCGGTTCCATCGTGAGACAAATGCTTCAGTGAGGTAAAGGGTCAATTGACCAAGCATGGTGGTCCATGAGCCTTGGTTCGAAGGGTGGAAGAATGTGTCAATAGATTCCATGAAGCCCTCCAAATGTGAGATGATGGAGTCATCGTCCTTCAGGCAAGCAGGAGACAAGGAGCTCACGATCAAACGAGAAATCATGTAGGCCACGGGATATTTCTTTTTATCCTTCTCCACGTAAATACCCGCGCCAGAAAGATAGTCCAACGGGGTATAGGGAGAGTTGGCCTGGCCCACAGGAATCTGGGTGAGCCTGAGAATGGCTGTGAAAATGAGGTCGGATTGATCTTTAGAGAAGATGCCATGACTACCGAAGGGAACATATGAGCAGGCTATGTGGTCTCTGGCAAGACGGGACAGCAGGTCAATAAAGAAGATATCAAACGCCTTAGATCGGTTTATAATAGACCACAGGTGGAAGAGCGTGGGAAAGATATCGGCTGGCTGCGACTGAGGCTCGCTGATTGGAGCGGGGTGGCTGGGAAGCAGAGTATTCAAAACACCTGCGACGATGAACGCGTTCGGTAGTTCATTCACACTAAAGAATGGCAGGAACTCTTCCAACATTGCTCGACGCTCGGAGGGATCGAAATACGTGTGGGCATGACTGCATAGCTTGAGGAGTTGTTTCGCTGAGCGTTTACGGTTGCTTTGATGCGCGGGGACCTCTGATGGCAGAACCCAAGCCTTGATCTCGTTCCAAAGCGGCCTCCATTCAAGGACAAGGTCTTCGCCCGGTTTCAAATAATGATTCTTCCTACATAATGTGAACCAATGCCCACGAGTCTGAGCAGCTTACGTACCTCGTCAAAGTCAGGACCATGCGCAAGAAACGATCCGAGGCTGTGGCATCTAAGCCCGGAGCAAGCGCAAGAGAGTAGTAGAGCTTGGCCAACTTCGCCCTCTGCTCTCTGGTCATCTCAAACTTGAGATTGAGCCATCCCTGAAGCTCTTTAGTCCAGTGAAGAGCACCGGGAGAGAAGTCTTCCGCTCGAACAGCAATGTACAGCTGTTTAAGAATGCCCTGCAGAGCGACATCGCGCTGGGACTCTTCCTCGACTTCGAATGGAAGTTGGGAAAAGTAGGCAAAGGTTCGGGGTCGGTAACGCTTCTTGTCGTCTTCGTCGGTCCCGGTCTTTGGGTAAGGAATGCCGGGGGACGTGGCTCGTGAGATAGGCTCGTATGGTAGGAAGTTTGCTAATAGGTTAGAAGCAGTTGCAGTCGGCATAGAACCGTGCCCCGAAAGATGAGGCCCAATATTCTCGTCCATGGCGGGCAGAAGGGCGCTTTGGGATAATCAAGGAAGGCGTTGGTCGATAACGAATATCGTCGGACGGCCGAGAGCGGGAGCTCAGCGCGACAGCTCGGGCGGGACGTTTATTCAATCAATCGCAAGGCGGGGCGGCGAGACGCGGTTGCGCATTGGGGTTCTTCTAGAGCAAAGGTGCAGTATACTCAATAAAGGCAAGGTGCGACGACTTGGCCATAAAGATGTGGATAAAGAGAGCAATTATGCAAAGGCGGAACGTCGAAGAGGGGAGGAGTTGTAGGAATAAGAAGCGGGCTAGGCGACCTTCCCTAGATGATGATGGCAGATGGATGATGCCAGCAGCAGTAGCCTGGCGGGACACACCTAAGAGCTCTATGGATCCATTTTTTCTGAAGCAGGTGGTGCGTAACTACGGATCGGATAGTTCTACTCCATGCTTTTGGCATACAGCATCATCATAAATCAAGCTGAATCTCAGAACTATATAAGTCCAGGCTTTTCAACGGCCATGAATTCCAGGCGTCACACTTAATGGGTATAATTTTATTGTTTTTGTTTTTGTTTTACTCAGGCTCAAAATGGATAAACCCAACAGTCCCCTTCAGAGTTATTCTTCCCCTTGAGTCTCACTTTTACTCACCAGTAGACCCCCATAATTTTCACTACAGAGCCAGAATTAATGCAAAAAGATCACAGTACATGTAGGCTTCGCGGTCATCAATTGTTCGGCTTATCTCAACGCTGGTCGCCCAGCGATACTTACCTGTCCCAGCTCGTTGCTCTCCCTATCTCCTTAGTGTCCCACCTATGGACGGCTGTTTGCATCTGTGGCGTTTGGTTCCACTTTGCTTGGTCCGACTTTCAACAACACTGTCATAAACAAAAGTGTGGAATGGTGATACCGCTTCGTCCCGAGTATTGACTGACGTAGGCCGCATGTTTGTATTCCCAACCTCCCAGTTTGACATGCTTATCCAATTACTATTAAACCCAGTCGGGAAGATGTCAGGATACCCAAGGCAGCGGGGCAGCGTTGTCATCAACATCAATGCGTAGGGGTCCAATAGGACGTCATGTAAAGCGGCCTGAAGAACATGCTTACTCTTCATGTCTCATAGATGACCAGCGGAAGCGTGCGCAATGCGCATGACACCTGGAAGCGCTCCCATCGGCTGTCCGAAGCAGTCCGAAACCGCCATGTCAAACACGCAAGCTTGCTTTGCCTAGTCCAGTAACCCAGCGTTGGCTATTACACCCGCCTTGGTTGCGTTTCTGTCACTGCCTAGTATTCCTGAGAACACTCGGATGTCCATAGGTACCGACGCGATATGGAAAGATTGTTGATATCTGGCAAACCTTTCTCTGGACAAGCATCCCTTGTAACTCTGTCTCTTGATCCGGTCAAAATGATTCCCGGCCCCCACTGATCTTCCGTGCGGGTGCCATTCCGGAGGAGGAACCCACCCCACTTTGCCGAATGTTGCGGCTCAGATTGCCCGTTCTCACGGTGGGAATGCCGGGTTTAGAACTCATTAATCGGGATCCTCTCGATTATTCACGGGAAAAAGCAAAGTTGTGCCATATACTGAGAAAATACAGTCCTTTTGAGGACGACGCTATATTTATGTTACAATCACCTGACTGGGTGTTTAATGTTCTAACTTGTAAGGAAACGCATCTTCAGCCTGTGCATGGGAGTTGCTTCTCCGGCGGAAAATCTTATCTGCAAAATTCCTCATAGTAATGCTTACACGTCTCGTCGGTGGCCGGTCTTGCTTAAGATCGAGGGTCTCAAGTGGTGGCCTACCATCCTCACTGGCACGAGGTACCACGAATCTCTTGACAAACCCAGCGTTGTAAGACACTGACCTTCGACGGGCGGGAATATCCGAGGCGGAACTGTCCACAGAACTGCCTGCCGAACTCGTGTTGGTGCGTGGTAATTGATGAGCCGGATTAACAAGAGACAGACTTAGGCGAGCAGGGAACGTTTGAGCTCTCTGCTGCCCGCCGTTGCTAAGTGTGCGTTTTTGTAATGTGGATGGTGTTCTGCAAATTCCTGACGCTGGCCATCCATTCTGTCGAAGGTTGACCCAAGATGCAGTTGCCACCATCAATAATTTGATATCTTCTGGTACCACCTTTGTCAACCGTGATTGGATTTCAGGTGGGTTTGAAACAAGCCAATCGCTGGCAAGCTTGGGATCCAGGGGTGTATTTCGGGTGGGAGGATAGCGACCGCTTGAGGTCGACATGGTATTATAAGTATCGAATACGTCCAGCGTATTCGACATGAGGGAGCCCATGATAGGATGCCTTCGCGTGTCGGGATGTATCATACTGAATGTCCACTTGACTTCCGCCGGCAACGGGGTCGATGGTGGCGTTTGTTCGTCGTTGTTTCTGGGCATGGGAGACGTTGACGTCGACGTCTTTTTGACCCATCGCGCCGTGCTGATTCGCCCTCGCTCATCAACTCCGATAAATTCATATGAGCCATTGGCCATCAAGCTTGACTCCCATGTTGATCCATCCTCCATCACAATCTCGGCCGACTCATCACCCATTTGAGAAAGAGGACTGATAACCGCAACGACGTCCCTTTGATCCAACGAGTCTTCAGCATCGAGAGATCCTGGAGATGCTGGTGTATCGTAGTCCTCGCTGCGGACAATAAGAAGGTCATTAGGGCCTAGTACTGGCTTGGTGCGGAACAGGTAAGGGCACCGTTTCGCCATGCGAGGCACAATTTGGGAGCCTGTGATAAGGCTAGATGGGACCACATCAAATGCAGGAATGGGTCGCTTCTCGCCAAGTTCCTGTAGTTGGAGGAGCAGTCGTGGGCGTTGGACTAGTCGACGTTGCTTGGTTCCTGGTCGAGGAGCCGGGTGTGCAAGAAGAAATTGTGTAGACCTTCTGAAGGTGCGCTTCCTTCTCCTCCTTCGAGGACTCGTGGAGGAATCACTGAGGTCACTTATTTCCGAGCAGGCAGCTGAGCCTTCATCTTCGCTTTGAACTTCTGAAGGCGGGAGTTCATCATCGGTCTCGGGTTCGAGGAAGCGAACGGAGAGATCTCGTCGGGGCATGTACTCGGACTTGGGCCTGGGGCGAGAGGTTCGACGTACTGGTTCCACTGTAGTTACTGGAGAGACCTTCTCATGATATGATGTTGGTCGAGGTTGTGGTGATGATGTGACAAGTGCTGACATCGGCCTTGTTGTTTTATCGGCATCCGACGTTCGTCGCAGCGCAGAGCGGAGGAAAGGCATTGGTCCTTTGGGTGCCTGTGTTGATGACCGTTTTGTCGAGTATTCGTGGCCGTGAAGGCTGGCGCCAGCATGCAGGAACATCGTAGCCAAGCCAAGTTTGGGTCGAGCCCATGCACCAGCTCGATCCGGGAGATAATTTTTTCCTTCTCTTTCGAAACGAGGCCGAACCTGTTGTCAAATAGGGCTGAGTGATGATCGCTGGTGAATGAAAACGAGCACAAGCCCCAGCGTCGAGAGGCTGATCAATATATGATATGTGTTCAGGTGATGGTCGAAGCCGAATACGCAGAGAAAGCACAGGGCGTGGTCAAGCGATATAGTAACCGATCTGGCGGGATTTCAAGCCGGGGAGATGTGGTTCGATGAGACCAGGATGTGCGAGATGGGATGATGGTACGGGACAATGTGACCCGCTGTGGAAGCCAGCACTTGGACAATACACGAGCTGGCAAGTGAAGATATGTTGAGCAAGGTGTCAAAAGAGGAGAGGTTGGCTTAATATCGCCAAGGGAGGTGTAGCACAGTTGAGTACAGTACGTAGGTAGAAGTTGTTATTAACAAGGAGATCGCTCACAACTTCGAAAATGAACCGACGACTGGTCGCGTGGGTTCTGGAGGAATTTGAAGTCAGCTTGGAAGAAAGCGGTCACCGTTGCAAACGGATGAGAAACGATTCTTGTTGAGCGGCGTAAAGCTGTAAGGCGTTATGGGCTCATGGGCTATGGGTTATGGTCGGTCAAAGACAGTAAGGGATAGAGAATAGAAGCGGTGGAAGGTGGTCGGGAGTATATCGAAGCCAGGCGCGACGATGGGCAGATCAGGGGCATTAGAGTAAGAGGTAAGCCTAGTTAAAGGATGGCCAAGCCAGGGTAAGCACTGGTTTTCCAGCTTTCCCGCTTTCCCGCGACTGTCATGATGGCATGGCCATCAAGACGGCGTCAACGAGTCCTGGTACTATTCGCCTCAGAACCAGGGATAGGGCGGTCAAGCCGCTCAGGCACAGCTCAACGATGCCGCGAGACTCCATCCGCTAATCAATAGATGACCGGGGGTTGAAAGAGCGGCGCCGGGAACAACATGCCGCAGACACGCGAAAACAGGGGATAGATGAAACGAGTATGACTTACGTATTAGTACGTGCACAGCATTGAAAAGTTGTTGAGTCTGACGGCTAAAAAGTCAAAGCGTGATAAGATGTAATTGCGAGGCTGGGAGATGAAACAATAGGAAGAAGGGAGAATTGGGCATAAGAGAGAAAGGAGGAGATTGAGAGAAGAGAGAGGGTGGTGAGATGAATGGGGGGTGAGGCCGCCCTAGGATCAGCGGGCTTGATATGAATTAGCAGGAGGTGACCTCAGCTGCTACTGGTTTCCCTGTTGACTTCTTGTCTCGAGGTGTCTCTGATCGTTTTTGCTTTTTGGTTGTGTACCGGTACTTTGGGCTTTGGCCTGGGGGCTTTGGGCTTGAGACCAGGCGACCAGCTAGGTGGTTCCCCAGGTTATTTCCCTTTTTAGTATCCAATCCTGGTGATCGCAGCCCGATATTGTTTCGCTCCTTGGCTGGCTTATTGATGTTCACTTCCCTGACTACGTTGTCGTCGCGTGCTGATCAAGACTGAGTCACCAGGTCAAGCCTCTTACAATCCCCGTCTTCTGGCTTCAAGGCTGTATGCGGATTTGAAGAAAACTGATACAGGAACGAGAATGTCAATGTTTGTAGTAAGCGTCAGCTGTGATGAAAGGAGGCGGGAAATATGGTGCTCTGCTCTCAGTAATCAATGCCGCCATGGGATCGGTTTTTTTCTTCTTCTGCCTTCTCCCGCGTCTTCCAGTTCGCCCTCGATGGTAGTGAGGTGGGGGAGCGGGTCGCAGACCCATGGAGATGGAAACATGGAAAGTTGGAAACAGGACGGAACCTCGCTTGACTAAGAGCTGTTGCCGGCCGTTGAGTTCGGCTCACTTCACCTTCATTAAGCCTTCAAGGGATGGAATATGAGGTGATGTCGCCCATCTGATCATTGCCAGGGCCATTCAATGCAAGCTGCGGCACCTCCCGTGCAAGACTGGTCCGAGCTGAAATAGATATAGTCCAACACGAATACGAGAGGACTGGGGAGCCAATCTAGTTGGGTTAATGGAGTCATAGGCTGAACTGTAAATATCGATACTGAATAGGTGTGTTGTTTATCAGAGGTACCTTAACTTGATTAAACTCTCAGCGGTACCAGCATATACAGATAGCAAATCTGTACACAGTTCAGACATTATATCATAAGGTCTACGCAATTGCATATAACAAGCTTTTGGGTCGCATTGTGAAAAGGTCCTCCAACTGTAAATATAACTCTAAATCCCCCCTTCCAATAGGTATGAGAAGCATACACGCGTAAATGGGAACCAGTTCTTCAAACATTCACGAGGTTTCGAACAATTCTTCTCATGATACGCTCTAGCCGTGGTCCTCGATTGTTTCTCCCTACACTCTCTATTGATCACAGGAATAATCGGGCATGGGAACGACAGAGACTACAGCAGCTGATCCAGCCCACAAAGGGATCCTTCAGGATGAGACAATCATCCGAAGCCCCCACAGCATGGCTTGAAATGCCACTCCTCTCACCACCTGGTGCCAATTCGCATATTAAGCGCTTGAGAATCGTCAGTATAGCTCCACTGCCGCCAGTTGCCCTAACGAGGAGAGAAAGTAAACTTGAACAGCAAGGATTTGTAAAGGAGAGGAAGAAAGAATAGAACAAGAACAATTCGATGAAGATGAGACGGGCTTAGTGCTGACAGGAAGGATCATCACGAAAGTAATTTGTTCACTCTCCTGCGACTAGAACTACCCGCGTGCCTTGGACTATAACGATTTAGCATAACCACTTCCTGCAGAGCCGAGTGTGATGAAGTGGAGGTTGATTACTGATTTCACATCGTGGCCGATCTCCACACTCATCGCTTATTATACAGGTTACGGTTCACACTCTTGCGGTCAGAAACGCCCATTTTACAGCAGCATGCAAGCGCCTACGTTCATCCATGGTGATATGATCGTTGTAAGTCGTCCCGATTTCGAATCCGTTTGTCTGCGGGGTTGTAAAATTTCCATCTCATGGTGCATTGACAACTTTAGCGAATTCCTTCGACGATTATCGAGCTCGTATCACCCGCGGTCTCATGCCTGAGCGCATACAGTGGAATATGCAGCGCATATCCCTACACTCGTTAGTTAGGGTTTTCCTATCCACAACCGGATATATCTCAAAGGTTGTGAGTTTTAATGTGCGCCGAAGAGCGGTCGAGCCGTTAGATACTGGGCTATAGCTTGTTACATGCAGGAAACGACAAGGATGAGTAGGCACCTACATCCGTAGAAACATACATGGATTAGATCGTGCATACATGCACATGGTACATACATATCGCCAACTCAGAATCCCAGACCGCCTATATGATACTGAAACGAGCCAATCGTTGAGTGACAACTATGAGCACCGTTTTTAATGGCCTGCTGCATCGTGTTATCGCACTTGTTGGGGACGCCATTTGAAGCTATTATTTTAATTGTTTTCAGCCTCACACCACCTGGACCACTAGTAACTTATCTTGTATCGACGCTCTTTACTTAAGGAACAAAATAAAATACATCAGTCCCACAGCAAAGACACTATGCAGCCGCCAAAACGTCTTCAATGCTGTTAGTAGGTTGAGGTGAGAGGTGATGATAGCTGACTGCCGTTCAACACCCTCTCACTTGTCATAAATTTGTTAGCATCCCCGACAAGCGCGCGGCTGCAAGTCTAAAATGACAAATGCCAGGCAGGCTCTCGGACATCGGCAATTACTCCTTGTCCGATTTACTCTAACAAGTCCATTCATCTCGGAATGTTCGGACCTTTTAATGGCAATATGCCCGGCAGCTATTAAGAAAAATTGATCGGCGCCAAACTGGAGCCACTGTCAGTTTGTGGTGGTCCTCACGGGAGCCTCGGAACATCAATTTGCTAGACTAGAAAGCTTTGCATCTTTTGCTTGACCCCTGCTGGAAATTCACGGCATCTGCTCAAATGGCCATATCCTCATAGGGTGACAGCCGGCTTTCCTACGCAGCCCTATCCACGTAGCGTGCGTTAGGCTGCTTACATGAGTTGCAGAGCATTTACTAAAAGGCACAATGATTTGTCAAGAATATCAAAAACCTGCATTGCCGTTTCATTCATGGCTTGGAATGCAAATTTGACTTTAAGCCTCTTCCTCTGGCCCTTGTCGATGTACACGTAGCATTACGCCAAATCTCTGAGCTACTCACGGTACACCAGATCGCATGCGCCCCTTCCTGGTGAGAACGAACTGCAACATACCTTCCTATATCCAATAAGTGTAACACCTTACATCAAAATAAACAAAAATCCTTATACGCCAGTGTGCTTCAAGACTCGTTGCGCCTCATGTCATGTCAGTCGAATGCTTTAATACATGCATCGAGATATAAAGATGCCAACTAGAGTTCGATGGATCGACAAAATCCGGGGTAATTATTAGTCATCGAACCACTTTGCTGTAAAAATTCCCCCGCCATGGACTCTACACATCAACAAGACTGGACATGCTTCAATTTCACCGATACTTCTCACATTTAGTTTTCGAGACGTAAGGCTGCGCGATGATTCGACAGCCTTTTATCGCGGCGCGCAGTTCACGGCACAGAGTCGCTGCATTGGCACTCTACCGAGCGCTCCTGAGGACAGGATCCAGCGTTCCTTTGCCCAAAGATCTCCATCCAGGTGGACGGAGACATCCCATAGCCAAGTTATTGAAGAAGAGATTCGCTAAGAATAGGCCACTCACTAGCTTGAGGCTTATCTACGATTCAATGGCTGCAGGATATAAGGTATAAAGCTGGAAACTACACATTTGACATGAGCTAATACTTTGTCTAGTTCCTTGCTTTGTTGACTAAAGGGCAATGCGAAAATTCGGCTGAGCATTCCGAAATACTTCGACATCTCCAAGAACGTAGCGAAACAGCCGATCTTTCTCGTGCCAAGGCTCCATCTTTTAAAAAGCCTCCGCGATCAAAAGAGAGACGCCGTCCCCCTCTCCTCACCAGAGTTTCTGCTCCTGACGAGCCCTCGAGATACGAACCGACAATTCGCCCTCTTCCCAAGAATGCCTTTACGGGTGAGCGAAAGGTACCTGTACCCGGCCATACAGCCGAACTACTGGCGTTTGTACGGATAAAAAAGCCGGAGCCTAAGGTTTTCTCACGGGCGCTTGGTAGAAAGACAAAAATATACAGACGTGATATGATAGCAATGATGGAAACTGAAACAGAGGGTATGTCCTCAGGCAGAGCTGAGGATCATTGGGATACCATGATGGACAACCTGCTTAACGCAGAAGGCGTCACAGATAGAATTAGCAATGATGGCCCATTAGCCTCATATCGCTTCTCTGCTGCCTTATCCAAATCTTGGTGGGGACGCGCACTTGACAAACATAACCAGGACTGGACGGCTCGTGGCGAAGCAGTGAGCAAGCTCGTGGAGCAGGAAAGGGCATTGACCAAACAAGAAAAACAGAGCGGCGTAGGGCCAACCGATCCTGAAATCGCAAGGGAAACTCTTGACGCAATTATCGCGGAGCATCGTCGAAAGCAAGCCGAACGGGAGCGAACGAGACAAGCGGATGGCGCTACAGAATTTCGAGATCCATTTACGTCTCCAGGGTGGCTAGCAGAGGTGCAGAAATTAGAGCGTGAGTATCAGGGAAAGAACATAAGAAAGGACAACAGAAGGGACGACAGAAGGCCAACAAAAGACAGTGACAAGGACCGGGAATCAATTCGGACGGGGAGAGGACCAGAACATAAAGCGAAGATCACATGGTAGTTGGTGGAAACTGATGAGAACGATACTCTTTCCTCCCATGAGCTATGGGGAAGCGATGAGGCCGTTGTTCGAAGGAAGGATATGTGTTCATTTTACTCGATTATACCCAGGTTTAGACAATATTTGGCGGAGTTGGCATACGGAGTAGACATAAACTAGATTGGGCATCATAGCCCCTTGTATCCAACTTTTAATCTCGCGTATAACGTGAAAGTGGTATACACCAAGTTCTCAGAATCCTAGCGTAAAATGTTCAAGTTATTCGTCATCATCCTTATGTTACCGTCGTGCTCCATTATGAATGCCCTTAGCAAACCAGATTGCTCAAATATGCTCAGCCTCCAGCTGTCTATTAGACCTATTCGAATGAGCCCGTGGCCGAGTAATCATTTTTAATGTCTTCCTCCCTTCATTTGCCACTTCGGCCCAACTCTTGAATGATTGGAACGAGGGTACAGATGGTCGGCGTGTCTGGTCTCCGTCAATGCTAGCGAGCTCCGATCGCAAGGTTCTTGGCGAAGACATGGCGGATAGCGGCATCGAGAAACTCGGACTACTCGGTTCGGAGGGTAATGGGGGCGGCTCAGGAGTTGCAACTCTTTCCTTGGACTGAACAGGCTGCTTAGGCAATTGGCCCCATTGGGGTATTCTCCCACAATCCGCATCAATAGGGTTGCGATCCAACGCTGGGCTACCTTGTAAAGGTGTTGGGGTCGTCTCAATGCTATGCCGAGAGAATACAGATGACGCCATGCTACTATCTGTCAAGCTCTGGTCGCGGTCGAGGTTCGGTGTCTCGTTCCGAGAGGGTGTAACCGGCAAGGGGAGTTTGGAGCCGGATCCACGAGAGCGTAAAGCATAGCCCGCAATGTTTGTGAAGCTTGGGGAACGTGGGTTCGAGAATTCCGTCGGTCCTCTGGGAGTAACATCACTTGAAGGTCTTGGTGAGACGGCCTTTCGTTGAAGTGATGGCGTTTTCTGCTCGAGAGGGAGGCGCTGAGAAGAGCGTGGCCAGGGCTGTAGAGCTGGTCTTGCAGCAGGGGTCGCAGGGGTCGAGCTCGATTTTGGTGACGATTCCAACCTGGGACCGGATACCAGTGACGTTGTACTGCTCCGATAAGGCCGTGGCATCATCGTTCTTCCTGTGACCCGGCCTATACTGCTTCTGCGGTTAGAATTATCTGCTTCTAACGCGCGACACCGGTCCTCCATATCCTGCAGCTTCTTCTGAAGTATTGCTGCTGCCTGTTCATGTGCTTTTCGCTCATGCTCGAGTCTGAGTTCGTATGTCCTATCTCGTCCCTCCAGCCCATTGACCTTTTGTTGCAGGCGGTCGTTTTCTTTTTGAAGGCTCATCAATGCTGTCAACTTTTTATCCCACTTATCCTCAACCCAAGAAATTGGTCTTTTGCAGCATTCCCCGTGGTATATTTGATGGATGCCTCCAAGCATGGATAGCTTGTCGTCTATCTTGTACGCATGCATTCGGTTCTTAGGGTTTGGGGTGATCATTCGAGCAACCAGACTGACAATTGGCCTGGGCCGGACGGTTTCTTGGCCCTCATAGGTAAACATAAAAGGGGGCGTGACCAAAGCATGGGAGGTGAGCTTTTCTAGGTGAATATTCAGTTTCTTTTCCCGTTCGTAAAGTTGTTCTTGTTGTGTATTTCTTGACGGGTATCTCAGAGCTTCGTCGAACTCGGCCAACCGAATGTTGTAAAGGACAGTCGCGATGTTAAGAAAGACAAGGCCGAGGGAATAAATATCCGACAGCTGCATACTGGAGCCATTGTCTGCATAGAGCTCGGGTGCCCGCCACCTCTCCGTTCCTGGTACGCCCTCCGTCATGGTTTGGTCCTGACCGCTTACATCCCGTGAAACACCAAAATCGGCAAGGTAAACTCGATCTGCCTTGAGGAGAATGTTGGATGGTTTGATATCGAGATGCCTCACATCGTTTTGGTGGCAGTAAGCCATTGCGCGAGCAATGCAGCCGATTGTGTTACGCAAGAACTCGAGTGGACATTTTGTCGCAGAATGGAGGATCTGGTCTTCAGCAGAGGGCTCAATAGCACTCAAATCCTTAATGTCTAGAGCACCAAGCCTCTCAAGGATATCCTCGCGATCGCCTTCTCCCAGTCGCAGATACTCTATGTCTTCGAGGAGGGTACTCAAGTTGCAGATGGCAGCAGGCCAGATGAGTAGGCACAATTCGTGGGTTCGGGGTGCGTATGTGGCGACCAGTTTAACAACATGTCGATGGTCAAGCTTCTGCATAGTCAAGCTCTCCTTGCGCAAATCGTCAATTGTAAAGCCGCGCCGACGTGGGATTCTCTTGCGCGCGAGATAGACGGACCCGTATGATACCTTCTCAACACGACCGAATGCGCCATATCCAAGGTCGTCGAGTTTGGCGAGTTTCGTATCAAAGCGCTTCGCATCGGGGCCATTGAAAAGCGGCTTGTTGCTGCGCAACGACCTGTCAAAAATGAAGGCATGTGTGTCTCAAGACCGCAACTTACATCCCGGGCCAGCTATCATCATTGTTCCAGCTATCGATGATGCGAAGCTCCTCAAGTTCGCGCTCGGCCTCCCATACGCGACCATAATGCTGAGTCGGACCTGTCTGTCCGACTCTGGTCCATCCTCGGGCCCAGTCACCCATGCTGAGTGATGTCGAAGGACAAGCAGAAGTCGTCAAGAGAATAGTGGTGGCAGGTTGCAATGTGCTCTGGCGAGGTTAGGCTAAAACAGTAGCCATAGTGATGTCAGACTGGCTACCACGATTTACTGTAGCAAGCGAATTAATTGGCAGTACGTCTTCCTATGATTTCCCATGAGGTTGCCGACATGACCAAGGGCATATGTTGGGAAAGCGCTGGACGGAAGATGAACACAAGAGAGTCGTAATACGACAGAATATAAAGCCGTTCGTTGGTGGGGAAGAATAAGCCCGCCGTCGCGAAACTGGCAGTAACACCCATGTAGGTACCCTGGGGAGAGAAGGGACTTGGCAGTTACTGCTTAACATCATTGGTTCCTGGATTTCCAGTGCATGGTATGTAATATATGCCAGTGGCTGAGGTGCTTTTCTCCCACTCTTCTTCACACGTTAGACTGTTGGTCCCTGCCCAGACCCGTTCCTCCGCATCGAACACTGCCACTGCAGTGGGTCAACCGTCGCTCCGATCCGTTGGAGCCCGCTAGCCGATTAAAGCTGAGCCACTGTCCAAGCCGCTGGAAATAGATTTGGTGCTGCTGTTCGCTTTGCTTGCGTTTTGAAGAAGGGCCAAAGATACAACGATCATTACCACTCTGCGTGCACGAGTAGATCATAAAAATTCGCTGAGGATCCTTATACTGCGAAGCCAGCCGTTGCTGGACATCGAGTCCGGAATTCCAAAAACCTGGGCTCCATGAGGGTGGTGCCAAACGGAATATTGATTGATCATCAGCTGTCTTGCTAGCGCTAGTCGATAAGCAGACATCGATCGGCATTTCACATCCCTGTCGACGGCACAGCCCTCCCTTCGGCCTCAATTCAATTACCCAACCCCAACATCATCTTGCACCTTCCTTCCATACCACCACTCATCCACTTCTCATCTTCTGGCTCCGTCTCCTCCGCGAAACTCCACCCGTTATACGGAGCACACCCGGCAGGATCCCGGATTCTCGATCCGGCGTAATCGGGGTTGCACAGTCTTGGTCCCGGTGTCTTCTAAACCTGGGGTCTCAATTATAGGACACGCGTCAAAATAGGCTGCACTCGTGGCCATCTAACTTACCGTTACAGGCTGTTTTAATGACCAAGTTATTTGCAGTTCTCACACTTGCTACGGACAACAAGACTTAACTCATGCCGGGCATCAATACCCTCAACAGATTCAACCACCATGCTTGAAGCTTCCCAGACAACGCCAGGGTCGCTCCCAGCACAGAAGCGACCACAGGAAATTGAAGAAATTGATGAGGATAGAGGCAAAAAACGATCGAGGGGTCGTCCACGCCTCGACACCAAAGATGAAACAGCCCAAGATGTGAGTCTAAGCAACAGTTGAGCACTGTAACCGCCTGAATTTCATCAACTCACACAATCGGTAGCGTCGTCGAACACAGATTCGACTGGCTCAACGAGCCTACCGCAACCGCAAGGATACTGCTATCACCACTCTTGAAGACAAGGTCAAGGATCTAGAGGATGCTAATGAGAACATGAGCAAAGAGTTCATGAACTTCTTTGACTTTGTTCTTTCACAGGGAATGCTTGAGGGTGCGCCCGAGGTGGCACGGCGTTTGAACGACACGACCCGCAAGCTTCTTTCTCTTAAACGCAAATCTGCCGATGACTCGAGTAGAGACGATCTAGATGAAACTCCAGCCCTGATGCAAGGTCATGACCAGTCCGTGACACAGCCTTCAGAGCGACACACATCTGGTTCCGGTTCTGGATCCGACACCTCTAGGTCACCGAGTGATGAATTCATAATGCCCAACCCACCGGCAACTACCACCCAGAGAAAGCGTCAAGCTACTCCGCCAAGGGTGGACGGATCTATACGGCAGCAGGCCACCCCGCCCCTTAACCTACCATATGAGATCATCACGATGCCGACAACAGACAATGCGAGTTTTCCAGTTTACGATACCCCAACGCCAGTCACTTTGGAGCACAATCCGTTTCTTCAATCACCTTTCCCTAGCGTCCCTGCCCCCTCATCTTATGCCTCCCAAGAGCGGAGCTTTGGTCGCCGTCTTCAAAGAGCGACCTTGGAGGCCGGTCTTAGATTGGTTTCGATGGCCAACCCTCCTCCCCATCGTTATGCTCAAGTCTTTGGTTTCTGTCTTCTATTCGAGCCTCGGGAGTCTATCATCCGTCGCATATCCAGCGCACTTGCCAAGGTAAGCCAGGAATCAATGTGTTTCTGGAGGTTCCCTTTCACAAACCTCGGTGGTGCTGGCACGTTCTTCCCCAACAGTGGCGAAGCTGGGAACTTTCCAACGATAGGTGCCAATGGACATACACTACCACTAGGGAACCAAGGTCTGGCTGAGCCCATGAAGCCCTCAGAAATGACAGGCTTTTCAATGGGACCTTTTGATGAAGATACTGAAACCACGAAGAGTGATCGTGTTGATGCTCGAATGCGGATGATGCACAAGGGATTTGAAGGAGACTTCTTCGATGCAGATGAGGTGGAGATATATTTACGCCAACGTGGTATCATAGTTCCCGCCAACGTGGATTTTATCGATGCCGAGATTGACATCGGTTCGTTCGACAACGCGCCGGAGTTTTCTGGTCTGGCTGCGAGTAATAATGGCTTTTTTGGATCACAACGGGCGTCTGCTACCAGCCAAGGGCTTTTTGTGCCACCTCAACAACAAGCAAGCAATGCCCCTAATATGTGGCAAAACACTATACCCACTACCCTCGCAAATACCACGTCGTCTATGACATCTGCTACTCTTATGGAACCACCAATAGGTCATGACTTGGGAGGCCTTGTATCTTCTGTCGACTCTACAAATTATGGGCAGTACGGCACGGGCATAGGGTCCTTTACGGAGACATCATACTATCCTCGAGATTGGGCAACCGATTCTAGTTGGAGGAACACAAAAGTAACGATAGATGTGAACCGTTTAGTAGCAGGTGAGTCCTATTGCTTCAAGTCTCATTCTTAGACCAAGAACTGACGTAGAACAGAGATGACAAGTACCGCAGTTTGCTTGGGTCGTACACCTGGTGTACGACCCGGGGATATCAACAAAGCAGTCAGGTTGGCAATCGTATTGACTCAGTCATAACACCATGTCTACTGTTGGCTTATGGCCGGGTGATCGTCCTTGTTGCAGACAAATTCGGGCATAAGTATATACAAGCTCGCATTGATATTCAATGTGTTCTATGGTGTTACGAAGTTGGATACTTGCATGGAGTTGGCGTACACTATCCTGATGGCAAATGCCAGAATTTAGGGAGAAACAGGTTCGTAAAATTATTATTAGGATATATCCTTGGCTACTCCATTTCAACATATTGAATATTATGTAAATATTATTATTATTATTTCTGAAACCCCAGGAACTGTCAAATTTTACTGCCGAGCTGGGCGAGTCTATAGATGAGCATGAGTGGGGCGGGGCTCTCAGCACTCTTCTGTCTCCAACATCATCTCTTATCTCAATGAGGGGATGATCATCCTTTAACCTCTCTCTACCTTGGAACAACGTAGACAAGTAAACAAAAGACAATGGAGTACACACACGACCGCACCATGCCTAAAGTGAAGCCTCGCCTCATTATTCATGGAGGTGCAGGTAACATTCAGCGCAATACCTATCCTCCAGAGCAGTTCCAGGCTTATCGCAAAGCCCTCATTGACATTGTGAGCTTATCTCTTTGAGCATGATGGTTCTCACACATCTAATTCTCTTATACAGGTTACGAAGACAGACCAGTACATGAGAAGGCAAGATGAAGCCGTCTCGGAGAAGCCCTTCATCAAGCTTCCATCGGCTTTGGAAGTCGCAACTTATGCAGTCCGTCTTCTCGAGGACAACCCCTTGTTCAACAGTGGACACGGCGCCGTATTCACTCGTGATGGAATCAACGAGCTAGAGGCCTCCGTGATAGTATCTCGTGGCTTCAAGAAGCGAGGTGTAGGTGTCATGGGTCTCCGGCATGTAAAGAACCCAATTCTTTTGGCCCGCGCAATGCTTGAGCATGGCGAATACGATCTCGAAGCGCATCCCCGAGGGGCCAGTCCCCGTGATATTGACGTCCCGTCTGCACAGGGACATACACAGATCTTTGGCAAAGCAGCCGAGCAGCTGGCGGAACAGTACCAATTGGAACTGGTCGACACGAGTTACTTTTACACTCAGCGTCGCTGGGATGAGCATGTTCGCGCTCTGGAAAGGGAAAAGAAAGGCCAGGGGCGAGCAACATGGAGTGCGACTGAGTATCTGCCTCAGGGTACATGTGGAGCAGTGGCTCTCGACCAAGACGGAGTCATCTGTGCCGCGACCAGTACAGGAGGTCTTACAAATAAGCTTACAGGGCGTGTCGGCGATACACCTACAATTGGCGCGGGGTTCTGGGCTGAGGAATGGAGTGAGGATGGTGATCCAACAGGGTCATCAATGTGGGATTATTTGAAGAATGCCTTAACTCAGTCAGGCCCCTTGCTCGTACTCAGCGATATTCTCAAAGGAACATTGGCGGATTGTCTGCCTACTCCTACGATGTACGCCCCCCTTAGTACAAGCAGTGGCCGTACATACACAGCGAGGTCGATTGGAGGATCTGGAACCGGGAATGGCGATTCTTTCCTGCGGATCAATGCTCTACGAACCGTCGCAGCTGTGGCGAGGTGGAAGCCAGAGTCGGGATCCAGGGCTGTAGCTCATGTTGCAGGGCGAGGTGGAGAGTTAGAGAAGAGTGCAGATGACAGATGGGGCCGGACTGGGGAGGGGGAAGGCGGTATCATCGGCATCGAGAGTGTTATTGTTCATGATTCTCATGGTCGGGTAGTTGAGACTCGTTCCGAAGTCCTCATGGATTTCAATTGCGGTGGTATGTTCCGGGCCTGGATCGATAACAAGGGAAAGCCTCAAATGAGCATCTTTAGCAATGAGCCATCAAGCGAGGCATAGACAAGCGTGAAGGCAGAAGAACATAAGTAGTTGGAACAGGGAATGTCATTTGTATTCGTTCTGTACCCAAGCCGCGATAAACAAATGCAGCATAAATATCAGCAGTAGGAGTTCCTATTCCCCTTCTTTTTGCACCTGCTGATCCTTGTGCACCTCCAAACCGCCGCCCCGTCTCTTGGAATCGTACACATGCGCTCTCTTTTCTTCGTCAGACATAAGTTAGTCTGTGGTTGCAAGAAGTATAGAAACTCCATCGCTAAGCCAGAACCCGCCTTCCCGAAACCCTCCCGATATCTTACTCTATTATACATGGAACGCCGGCCCGATGCGAATTGAAGTGATTAAACGTCAGCCAGATTTTGTTCGTCGTGGTGGTGGTAGTAGTAGTAGCAGTGCTTGTGAAAATACAATAGGCCTGGTTCTTCGGAGAGCCAGACCTGCAGAGTTGTTGTAGATGGTCGTGGTGGTGGAGTTGAGAGTGGGGAGTCGAAAGGTATTGGATCTTCGTTCATCGATCGTAGTATTTCATCTCGTCAAGCTGTCTCACAGAGTGGCCTCCTGAGGAGGGGGCTGGGGAGCTTCTAGCTTGGTGCTGCCAGCAAGCATCTTGGAGAAACCGATACCAACACCCTCGATGACGGCAAGAAGAACAGCACAGCCGATGGCGCCGTTTCGTGCAGCCTTGTAACCACCTCGGATGGCAAGGGAACCACCAGTGAAGAATCCGGCTATGATAGCGTTGTATGGATCCTCCTTCTGGCGAACACCTTTCACAGCGCAGTCGAATGTCGAGAAGAGACCACCCCAGACGCCAAAGTTGCCACCCAGGACCGGGGCGCGCATCTTGATAGCTGTGATAGCGCCAATGCGTCGTTCGCCATAGGGAGAGTTGCGGAAGCCCTTAATACCGTGCCAGATAGTACCACCGATAGCCTAGCAAGAAAGCAGCGTTAGTCATATATTTCGCCGTGCTTATCGTAATTGTCGCTATGATCGACTGTAGCTCAAACAGGGAGGGCTGGACTCACGCCCATGCAAAAAGCACCGCCAAAGTCATTGAGGATGACCCAGGGGCAGGGGTCGCGTCCGTGGTCCATGGCTGGATTATATGTTTTGAAAAAGGTAACGGTGGAGAAGGGCGAAGGCTCGAGGGCGAGACTGATGACAGCGAGGTTTGGTATGAAAAATGTGAGGCCGCTGCAAGAGGTTACAGCCAACCGGCTCCTTGACCCGCGCAACGAGTGATTTTTTCGGGGCGGCGATTCGATTATCCGAGTATCGACAACGATGGGAGCCGGCCTCGGTAGACTCGAAGCTTCTATTTTCCGATTTGTACATGAACCGCCTCAGTCAAAACCCATTCAAAATACATAGTTTGAGTCGTATACCCTTCAGGACTTACCATTAGTGCACAGATGTGCTACGGACCACCTGGAGGACTTGATTTTCATTGGTAATTGTTGCAGAGCTCAGCACCTCACTTGAACCTCGTCCGATATTTCCCATTAAACCCCAGATCACCATCCCGGCCGAGAGCGGAGCTTTAACCACATGCCTATTTAGGCTCGCCGAATGTGTGAGAAGCTATAATCTATATACACATAATATGCTGTGCCGTGATGATCTATAAAAAAGACACACTTCCCGCCGTAAACCGATGTGAAGGCCAATGCTTCCAACCAGAAGTCATATGTGATGCCTCTCAAGGTTTTACCAGCCACTGCAGCTGACGCCCCCAGGGCTACCGCGATTGAGACAATCGCTTATGGCCCAAACCCAATAAGCTCAGTTCTATTCCCTGAGCCACGAGCTTCTGGCCCTGGTGCTAGAGCCTCAGACCTTGTTGGCCTACTTCAAAATAGTTCTGCCTGTCGATGGGCGAAGGTGATTGACACCGATATTGGTGAGGATGAAGATGAACTGGTTGCCTTTGCCATGTGGTACATCTGGGAGACTCCTCCGATAGAGGAACAGCACTCTTTCTCCTCTTTTCGGGGACCGAATTGTAATGCAGAAGCATGCAAACTCTTTTTCGGTGGCATAAACAAGATGCGGGTGGATTATATGAATGAGACCCCATATGCTTGTACGTTGCAGTGATGGAAATCCCGAAAGGTGAATGTGTGCATGAGCTGAAACCAATAGATCTCAAACTTTTGCATACGGATCCGAAACACCAAAGGCGTGGAGCAGCATCCCTTCTACTTGAGTCGGGGCTCAAAGAAGCCGATCGTCTCGGCATTCCTGCTTGTTTAGAATCTTCGGTTGAAGGCCGAAAGCTCTACGAGAAGTTTGGATTCGAGGAAGTTGACCGACACACAACTGACTTTCGACGCTGGGGGGGTCCGTCAGATATTACAATTCCTTTGATGGTTCGTCCTGCGGGGTGGGAATGTTATTGATAGTAGCAAGACAAGGGGATTAAGCGGAACGAAACCCTGTAAGGACTGGAAGTGTACGGTGTATAAATGACGTGGCTGAAGCACAGTCATCCAGGCTTATTTCGAGACTGTAGGTCTCTGGATCCTGGATTGATGCCGAGACTGAATCTCGATCCACAGACCCTGTGCATTGAATAAATCAAGATTCCATGGCTTTCATGACAATTAAGGAAGCCTTGGGAGGCATTTCTGCTTCACAGCCGTCCATTGATCTAGTGAGACGTAGGATTGGCTAAGCGCTTGGGCCTGTGACGTGAAGCATAAGCGAGACTAGCGCGACGTTAGCCGGCCATCAGTCGCTGCAATCACTCAATTGCAGCGAACCAGCGCTTGTACACCCTGGCAGGCTGCCTAACTCTGTACCTGATCATAATTATACTTTGTACTTTGTAAGGTACTTTGGAAGTCAGCCTTCACCCTTAACTATGGAAGGTACCCTAAGCTAAGGCAAAGGTGGACGGACAAAGACACTGCCCCGGAGTATGCCACCTGCTTTCTGCCTTCGTAACTAACAACACCGCTGCTGGCCCGGTCGTGATTGCCCCCGCCCAACTGTTGGCTAATGACCATCACCTGGCTCTGGCTTGTGAGCCGCGCTTTATTGAGACTGTAGTCATACACTGCAAACGGCCGCGGTTCTTTGACACGAGCCGTGTGGAACTGCGCCTCTGGTGCCTTTGACGCTGCCTCCGCTCCCTATTAGATTTTTTCCAATTTCACCAGCTTTGACGATTTGCGTCTTTGACATAAATGGGCGCACTCTGCTCTAGATCAGTGCTGGTCGGTGGAGCCAACGGTCCTCAGCGGCAACAAATCCAAGACGATCGCCATCACCACAACGGGAAGGACTATTCACATATCGATTTCATGACTCGACTATCGCAGCGCGCAGTGCATCCAGCCAAGAGAGCTCGGATGAGAGAGTCCTCACTAGATGATGCCACGGCTGCGCGGAACCATATCCAGGCTCATGATGCTGAGATCGCAGCACGAGACACCATTACTGAACCGGTCAGACTCGCAGGCGCAGATGCAGCTTCACAAGCGCCTGGCGCTGTTGGGGAGTACCTCAAATTACGAGAAACGATGGCTGCGCGTGAGAAGATGTTAGACTTCGATCATAATTGTCGCACGCGCAGTACTCCCGAGGAAAAGCGAGCAGATGCCATCATTCAGAGGTTAAGGCGCGAAGATGAGGAAAATGTATATGCGCAAGCCTCGCCACGAACGGGCTACGGCGGACAGCAGCACCCTCGATTTCCCGGAGATCATTTCCTCTCGAACAAGCATCTCATCGATCAGACGGCCTTGTTCAGAATAGCACAGCGTATGCCCAAGGGTGGCCATTTACATATTCATTTCAATGCTTGTCTTGCTCCGCAAGTTCTACTCAACCTTGCGAAGGAGATGGATCGCATGTTTATCACAAGCAATGTACCCCTTGTTTCAGACGACGACCACAAAAACTTCGATCGATGCGAGATTCAATTCTCATTATTGAGCCCTGAGAAGGAAACACCTGGCGACTTATTCTCTCATGACTACCGGCCTCGGCAAACGATGCGTTTCAGAAATTTCCTCGACAGCTTCTCCAGGTACTACACTAAAGACTCCATAAGTGTCGATGAGTGGCTCTTTGAAAAGCTCATGTTCCAGGAAGAAGAGGCACATAATCATCTGCAAACTGCATCTGGGTAAATTCCTTCAATATCTCGCTCGGTGGAAAACATAGACACTAACATGTTACAGAGCCTGGGAGAAGTTCAATGGAAGAACGCGTATGATGAAAGGCCTCTTCAATTACGCGACAGCATACAAGAGATATACCCGACTCTGTCTAGAGGACTTCATGGAGGACAACATCAGCTATGCCGAGATCCGACCCAATTTTATGACCAGCAACCAGCTTTGGAGTGATGATGGCACACAACTCATCGACAACAAGGGAATCATGGAGTTAATAATCGAGGAGGTCATGAACTTCCAAGTCGATATGAGAAAGCAAGGAAGATACTTTGGAGGCCTCAAAGTGATCTACTGTACGCCCCGGTCGTTTGAGCCAGCGCAGATCGAGGCTGCTCTCACAGAGTGTTTGAGATTCAAACAGCTATGGCCAGAGTGGATCGCAGGTAATAAAAATACGAATTATACCATCTTGTATACATGTTTTACTGACTGCAGTGTAGGATTCGATCTTGTTGGTGAGGAGTCCAAAGGGCGCCCCATCAAAGACTTCATCCCTGAGCTTTTGAAGTTCCAAGAGGACTGCACACGTGAATGTGTCGAGATACCGTTCCTTTTACACTGTGGAGAGACACTGGACATGGGAACTGATACAGATGGCAACCTCATCGATGCGCTCCTATTGAAGTCTAAGAGAATCGGGCACGGCTTTGCACTAGCCAGACACCCCTATGTGATGCAGCATATGAAGGAGCGCGGTGTTTGCCTCGAGCTCTGTCCCATTTCTAATGAGATCTTGGGGCTCACCCCGCGTGTCAGCGGACATACCATGTATCAGCTTCTTGCCAACAACGTGCACTGCACAGTAAGCTCAGACAACGGAACACTATTCCGGTAAGATACCCTCGATAAAACATCTAGGACTTCTTGTTAATGGTAATAAAAAGATCATCTTTATCTCACGACTTTTACCAGGTAATGGTTGGTAAGGCCGATATGGGACTCTTTGGATGGAAGCAACTGGCGCTATGGAGCCTGGAACATGCCTGTCTCTCAGCGACCGAATATAGTTCGGTTTACCGCGACTGGGAGCAAAAGTGGAAGAATTTTGTCCAATGGGTAATCGAGGCGTATGACGATCAGCCAAAGGCTGCCTGAAGTTGCGGTGATGATGAAAGGCATTTCAAAGTAAGGATTTACTCACGACCTAGACGACTGGTTTTATTATTGGCGAATCAGGAGCTTGGCGCATGGTACGAAGACGATTGTCGCTCTGGCTGGTTTGTTATAGCGACTCTCGAATTGGTTTATAGAGGTGAGATCGAGTGGAGCACGAGGTCAGTTCACAGAATCGCCATGAAGGATACATGACTCTATGAAGGAAGCAGGAACTGATCTCAGATCTGCTGAAATGGATAGACATATCCTGGATATCGGAAGTAGCCAACAACAGTCGTCGAGCACTTTGCGCAATTTATTGTCCCTTTTCTATACGAAGGTCTCGAGACATTCATGCTCGTTCCGTGTTAATTGTTCTTGCAGTGGTCACACAGCCTCGTCGCCCAGCAATCAGTCACCCAGCCTGGTTCGTAATGGTGCTGTTGGCCGTCGGCTTTGATGCTCTTAGCAGTGTATGTAGGGTAGTCGGTAGATCACAAAGAAGACCCAATAACTGGCTTTCACCACTCAACAAAGAACCTTAATCTAATTGCAGCGAGGAACCATGCGAATACTCAGTCGAATGGGCAGATATTCGGTTAATTTTGGTTAGATGTTGCCCACTCAATTGCAGAATTGTCGTCTGAAGCTCAGCTGAGATGACGTGGGGAGACTTGGGGACGGGTGCAGCCGCCGTGGCGCAGCTATTTAGTGAGCGGGATGCATCGATCCACTTAACAACCGTTCCTGTAAGGCAGGCTGAAACTCCTTGTGCGGTTTGAATAAAAAACCCCAGGTTCACTCAACCCGAACACTTCGCTCTGTGACACAGTTTTGTTCTCTCTTGTATTCTTTTTGGCCCTCACTTTACTCTGATCTGAGGTCACCCAACTTATACACCCCTATCAACATAATATTTCGACATCTCATTTTGATACGCCATCAACATGTCTGACCCCGACAGCCCGGGCTGGAAATGGTTCCCCAACGCCAAAGCCAACTGGTCACTCGATGTCGTGACGCTGCTTGCCGTCATTGGTGAGTCGTCTATGGCTGAACAGACTCAGACCATCACGGCATCGCTACTGTGTCTCCTCCCGCGACTGATCCCAGCCCCTCAGGCTCTACTCAAGCCTTCACGCCCAAGTCGGATGCCTGAAACACTCGCCAAGATGACGGGTGTCTACAGCGGAACGACACTCGACTCTGTAGGCTTCTTTGCGACTATCATAACGCCTTTGGATGCCCTTCATCCTTTCAGTTTCCGCGTTCTTGAGATCACACATACCGACCCATCTCATTTTGGTGATGTAGATACGAATCCTCCTTCTGCTCAGGAAGGTTGGTCTGCTCGTAGTCTCAAGTGGATCAGATCTCGCCGTTCAGGCTCTCATAACACAGACCGTTCTTCGACTGGCAGAGAGACACAAGGCAGCTACTTTGGTCGTGCCCCTACAGCAGAGGAGGGTGTAATCCCCAAACGAGATACAGTAAGGTCAAGGGCTACAGCACGAGCAACGACTTCCCGGCCTCCAGATGAGAACTCACCAGAGGGCGAATATACGCCCAAGGCACTTGCGCGCCGGCCCACGGCAAAGCAAAAAGTCCAGGATATGCTTGCAAGCCCGACTCTTGCTAACACCAAGAGACGCCCCGCAGTCCCGGCCAAGCTATTTTCGCCAATTCACATCCTTTCCGTCTTCTCATGCCTTCTCAGCATAGCCATCATTATTTCCGCTGTTATATGGCAAGACGGCAATGCCATCCTGGCTGTCTCCCTTATATCCTTTGCTTCAACTGTGGTGGGCTATGCATCATTCTGGCATCCCATTCTCATGAATCGAAAACACACAAATGAGGTCCCCACAGGCGATGTTATGATCCGAACTCGAGAAGGGGCGTTTCTTCTAATCAAATGCACAGAAGAGGTCGCCCGAGAATTGTATTCTGGTACCGAAGAGTGCCACTATCATGTTGGCGACCGCACCTATCGACTCCTCATGGCCCTTGGAACCACGCTACTCATGTTGAGCGTCGTTTTGTTCGGCAACTGTACATGGAACTCGCAAATATTTATTGGCGGAAGCTACATTGTTCTCAATGGACTCTACTGGGGGCTTGGTATGATCTCTCGTTCCCATTTTTGGGATCTTTCACGGTATACATGGAAGGACGTCACCCCTGAAGATGCCAAGAATGCCGATGAGATCACTAATGAGAACGATCAACGTGAGGGTCACCCGAGTTTCACACGGACACTGTGGTATGCTATTCGGGAGACTCAACGCACTGGCTGGGTTGGTCGCAGTGGAGCTGCACCTGATACGGAACAGTGGAGGAAGTGGCTCAAGGAAGCCATGGAGAATGCGAGGAGCGGAAACAGATCATGGAACTCTGTGGCCAGGAAGGACGTCATCATGAAGGAGAATCTCGGCGTCGATGAGATGTTTGATGAAGCGGCGCAACATGCGCCAGCTGTCGAGGTCCAGACTACAGCTGCTACGCAGCGGAGCCATGACTGGGAAAAAGACGGCTCAAAATTTTGAGACACTGACCTGACATCGTGGTAACCACTGCGACAGATGACCTATGGCGTACGGACGTGTTTATGTGTACCCGGCCACCCGTGCATGTATCATTATATTGCACACATCGATGTTGGACATACTCTGTACGTGACACCATAATAAATATTCCGATGAGTAGTGGAACACATACGGCTCTCGCTTAGTACAAGCTCGGGCTGCTTGCTTCGATACCCCATAACTTTTGTTAAATTTAGAAAAATTCAGGAATAAAGAAGTCTAATGATCCTACAACTTGCCTTCAATCGACAGTATCATGATTCTATGTCTCTTTGGCGGGTGACCATGTCGCGTTCCAAACGCCGGCTATCTATTAACACAAAATGCTTTGTCCCACTCATCCGGTTTTGATCAACTGATATAGTAATCAAGTACAGAAGTCCGTTTAGTCATCGAAATAGATGCCCTTCTTGTCTGAGATATCAATGGCACCACCGCGGTAGCTGCCCCTCTTCTTCTTGTTCTTCTCTTTAGTGAAGCCCTTGCCCTTAGTCACGATCAGATCCTCATGCGCCCGTTGAGAGTAAGAAATAGACACGTATTCGTTCGAGGCAAACTTGGGGTCCACCTTAATGTTCTTGGGAATGCGAGAGAAAGGCTCGTTCTGCTTCTTGCGTCCGTTACTATCGAGAACAGGGTCCGGAGGCAGAGGCGGGTAAGCTGAGTTTGCCTGAACCTCGGGTGAAGTCTTGTCTAACGTAACGGAAGAGTCGGACGAATCCTTAGCCTCTTTCTCCTTCTTGACCTTTTTCTTGTCATCCGAGTCTGAGTCTGAGTCTGAGGAATCCGAAGATGAGTCGGATGATGAACCGTCAGAGTCGGGAAGCGGCACATTAGCTGCAACCTCATTATCAGAGTCGCTGGAGTCAGAATCAGAATCAGAGCTTGAATCAGAGCTGAAGTCGGAGCTTGAGCCAGAGCTATCAGAATCAGAGTCTGACTCGGCGCTCTCATCGTCCGAGTCGCTGCTCGAGTCACTATCACTGGAGTCGGAGGAGTCGGAGTCGGAGCTTGGAGAAGCGGCGCGCTTTCGCTTTTTGGCCTGCGGTTTGCCAGAATCGGAGTCAGAATCGGATGAACTCGAGTCAGAGTCGGAGTCCGAGGATGAATCAGAGGAGCTATCGTCAACGGGAGCTTTGCGCTTGAGATTATTCGAAGCCTTGGGCTTGGCAGCTTCATCCTCGCTATCACTGTCGGAGCTGCTGCTGGAGCTGTCTGAGGACGACTCTGCTGCATCCTTCATGTCCACATCCTCTCCCTTGTTGTCGCTCGAGTCAGAGCTAGAAGCATTGCTCTCGGAACTGTTCGAATCTTTGTTGGAAGTCTTCTTCTTGCTAGACTTGCTGCTATCGTCCCCCTTGGTAGCTTCCCAAGTCTGATAAACGCTGACAAGGGAAGGGTTGCCTTGTTCGTCGGAAGCAGCAGTAGCTTGCCAGCCCTTCTTCTCTCGCTGCTTCTTGAAAGCATCGGCAGCGCCTTTGAAAGAGTGATCAGAGAGGAAGTTCTCTACCAGGTCCATGAGCTGACCTGGTGGAGGCGTAGATGCGACATCGTCCGTGGCCGCGGCGGCCTTAGTGCTCTTCTTGCCCATGGTGTCGGAGGTAGCTTTGGTTGGATTCAGAGGATTGTTGGAGAATAGCCACGAGGGAGGGCTTTGTTTTGAGCCAGACATATGCCAATGCCACAGAATACGACCCAAGCAATTGCAACAGCAAAAAACTGTCTTTCGGGACTGAAATATTTATTTGACTTCCCGCCGATCAAAGAGTGGCTAACAGAAAAATTTCTGTGGACATATGGATCCCAGGTGGGGCACGTGTCTTATCGACGTCTTTATTCTTATCGCATACAGTAGGTACCTAGGTCGACAGGGGCTACTTTTCCTTCACAAGTACCTTTCGGCGCAATTCCTGAACTTGGAAGTACTTCGCATTAAGTGCTGCAGGGTTGCCTCAGGGAATGTGAGCCTTCCACATGGCACAGCACTAACTCATGTGACTAGATGGTGCACTAGCCCGGGGAGGGATACTTGCAACTTCGGTACCATAGCGACGAAGGAAGCACCCCAAGCTCCTGTATCATCAACTTCCGCGGCTCTAGTGCTGCAAACAAAACAAACCCCAACCTCCATCCGCCGCCTTATCTATGTCGACAACGAGATCCCATTTAACAACTTAAGCTCGAGCAATTGCTTCGCAAGCCTGGTTGCTACAGTATACACATACTACTCTGTTGATTTCGTAGAAACCTTTCGAACATCCCACGTCCCATTCGATCCAGGACCGGCGAATCGATCACCCTCGAACGATGTCGACGAACGCGACAAAAAGAAAATTCAATAGTCTATTGCAGGGTATTGGATCATCAAATCCAAAAACTAGAAATGATACGTTGATTCACGAGACTGCCTCATCGCCTTCGAACCGTTCGACTACTTCCCCTGGCTCAGAAACTCGTGTATCGGGTGCTGATGCCGAACTGCTCCAGAAACGTCGACGACTAGGTCTACCGGATTCAACTGCCCCCAAGTTAGGGAAGAGAGCAAACTTGACGGCTGCTATCTCCGCGATTGCTTCCAAACGGACACAAAGCCAACAATCTTCCAAGAGCTCTGAAGGAGTACCTGCACGATATGCGCCAACCGATCGGGCAGACCTCTTGAAACGGCTTGGCACTTTCCAAGAAATAACAGATTGGACTCCCAAGCCGGACAAAGTAAATGAGATCGAATGGGCGAAGCGCGGGTGGGTATGTCACGGTAAAGAAACAGTTCGCTGTCTCCTGTGTCATCGAGAACTGGTTGTTAAACTCAACCGGAAGGTTATTGATGGCAAAGAGGTCCCAGTTCTAGTAGCATCCGAAATTGGTAGGTTTTGTATGTCGAGATTGTTTTTTAATGGTGTGCTCACATTCAATAGAGGAGGCTTTGGTCGACAAATATGCCGATCTTATTGTAACCTCACATCAGGAGGATTGTCTCTGGCGCAAGCGAGGGTGCGATGGTAAGTCTCTGTTGTCACGAGTCCAAATTTCACGTTGGGCTAACCTCTCACAGACTATCTTCTACGATTGTCTTTGACCAACGCACATGCTAGCCTCGCCGCCTTACGCGACCGCTACGATGAACTATTAGCAAGAAAGACTTTCCTGCCGTATGAATTCAACCTGAGATTACCGGATGAGTTAGACCTGGATGATATTCTTTCACGACTCCCCAGCGACTTCTTCACCAAATCAACGCCCGCAAAAGAGGCTGAAGCTCAACCCAATCGAGTCGCCCTGGCACTCTCCTTATTGGGATGGCAAGGCCTCAACAACGCTCGGATTGGTGCAGTTCCGAACTCGGCCTCTTGTCATACTTGTCTCAGGCGATTGGGACTCTGGATGTTTAAGAGCAAAGAAGTGGGAGATGATGGCGAGATCATAGTACCTGCCCCCATGGACTTTCTAGACCCGGCTAGAGAACATCGCTTTTTCTGTCCTTGGTCGAACCCTGAAACCCAGAGGCAAGGCCACTCTCAAAGCCGGTCAGGACAAGATTTACCAGGGTGGAGGGTGTTGGTGCAGACACTCACAAATGAGGCTCATCTTCGAAGTGTCTACGAAGGACGATCACCTGCACGGCCCCAAAATCAACGCTCAATCGCTGCACCTTCTACACCTCAGCGGCCTGGAACAGCCACATCCGTTAACATGCCGATTGGGACACCTGCTTCTGCTGTAGCGCATGGCACAGATAACGCCGAAGAAGATGAGAAAGAGAGAGATGCAAAGGACAAAGAGCGATGGGCGAGACTGAAAAGAGTGAAGAGTTTATTTGATACGAAGGGGAGTAGGAAGTTGAGGCATTCAATAAGCAAGTCCATCAGTCGACCTGGAACAGCACAATCATCAAAATCGAGTGGTGGCCAGAAGGAATAAGGGGCATCTTGTTGCAATTGAGTGTGATACGGTTGATGATACGATAGTTGCGGGGTAAGTACAGTGGCAGGACAGACAAAGCCACTATCTCGCGAGATTGTATTAATACATAATTAAAGTCGAGGCTGGCCCTCGAGTGTACTTTACTTTCTTATACGCCGTAGTCGGAGAATCGTGAGTATCCTGGTGATGCAAAAGAATATTGGGGCGGATGTTGGTCGTATAGGAGGGACTTCGGACACCACCTCTTATGTCGATCAAGATTTCCAAATGATATCATCAAACGAGACAATTTGCCCAGTGTAAGCTTTCGTCTCTGGCTGCTTTTCGATCTTCTCCCCCAAAGAGAAGCCGGCCATCTCTAGTATTGCAAGTCGAACACCTCCAATGCCACCCCCATTGCCCAGATGGCGGGATATGAAGGCAATCTTGGAAGCTGTAGCATAGACGTCGAGCATACGATCAGACCCTTCTCTCCAACTTGCAACTGAATGGGCCTCCAGGCCACTCACGATGCCTTGGATCTGAGTGTGGAGATTATGACACGCATCTTGCCATCCATCACCAGGTTTATCTGCCTTGGTGATGACGACCAATGTTCGAGTATTTGATCGAGCAAGGGTCCTTAGCATCCATCTGTCTGTTTCCTGGAGTTTCTTATCGGCAGGTATCAAGATAACGGCCCCTCGGAGCATCTTCCTGGCACTGAGATACTTGAGGATTGTCTTTCCCCAATCCGCCTGACTCTTGAAACCATAACCTGGTGTGTCCATGAGTACAAGGCTGTGCTTTGGAGGTGCGTCGCCCTTCCGAACAAGTTCCTTAGCAATCTTCGGACGTGGCCCTACACCATATGCATTCATCGTAGTCGTTTTGCCCGGCTTGTGGCTTACCTTGGCCACCTCCATGCCACCAATAAGAGCGTTGAGGAACGACGATTTTCCGGCATTGGAGGCACCCAATACCACAACTTCTGGGATATGGTCATTATGAGGGTGGTGATAGAAAGACTGGGCAGAGTAGAGAATCCGGCAGTCTTCCTCAAAGAACTTTTCGGCTGCTGCCAGGGGCGGCTTGTCTTCCTTGGACACGCCAACAGGCACAGATGAGCCCTGCTTGAAGCGAAGGGACTCAGCCTGTAACAATACTTGCTGGTGAGGTTTTATGCCTTTTGGCAAAGGTCCCTTTGGTTTTGGGGACTTCGCCTTTCGTGCTTCTGATGCGTTACTATCAAGCAAGAGGCTTGGTGTGATGTTATCCTCAGTAGCACCAGGTATTTCGACGTCCTGAGGCTCCGACGTTGAGTTTGAGAGTGGACTGTCGGCGCTTGGCGAAGCTACTGGATCACTAACTTGCTGTGCCTGTCTAGAAGCACGTATTGTAGTTCGACGGATCGGCCGTTGGCGCAGGCTCAACCTCAATGACGTACAAAATAGAGCTCTCTGTCTACAAAAGTTCGAGGAAGAAAGAAGGGAGGGTAGCTGAGATGCTCGCAATAGCCGTGGTTGTGACATGGTGACACTTGTTGGATACAAGAAGAGGACTAGTTTATAAGTGAATGAAAAATTTGGGGGGGAAGTCTTTTTGTTTAACGTGACTTGGACCAATGCAGAGCATCGATTAGTTTCAGTAAATGTAAAAGGAAGAAGATATGAGATAGCGTTATAGTAGTCAAGATCCTGATACAAATAAATGTAAAACCCGCGAGAAATAGTGAGGCATCATTACTCGACGTGATGAATCTGTTGATAATAGGAAGGGGTGGTCACGTGCTGGTCAAACAAGATCCACCACCTCATAATGGCTGTCACGAACTTGCTTGAGACCGCAGATTTATGTGAGGATAAATTTCCCAAAAGCTTTGCAAAATTTTCCGACGGAAAGCTACCACCGGAGATCACAAAGAGTGCTATCCGCAATACAGCCAGGCCTAGTCTGTCATCAAAATCGCGAATATGGCAACAGGAAATCTTGCCGAGATCGACGCCCATGAGCAGCCCTCTGATGAGATGCGCGCTGAGTGGAAGTGTTATATGCGTCAAGACCACAAAAGCCTGCTCAACGACCCTCGAATCGATGATCCTCGAGCTCCTCTCGATGAATCTGGTTTCCGCCAAATCTCGAGTGTTTCGAAAGAGCAGGTTGCAAAAAGCTTCGCTCATCTGGACCCTGGTCTTGCCTCACAGGTTGAAAATGACATTCCAATTATACATCACCCGTTGATACCAGGTAAGATTAGTTAATTCACGTTTATCATTCAAATAAATGCTTATATAAACAATAGGCCTGTTGATCCTGCCTTCTCTTTTGCCTCCAGCTGTGCAAAGTACTTTACTGGATCGTTTGATCCATCGCGACCTCAGTGTTCAAAATCACCAGACCAATCTACACCTGCACTACAAATTACCATACCCAGAAGGGAAGAGTGATTATGAGCGGTCATTCTTCTCTATCAGCCCAGATACTCCGGCTTCATTTCTCCCCAAAGATCCCAGTGTTCATAAGTCGTTGTCGATCAAGCAGGTGATGCAACGAAAGCTGCACTGGGTCACGCTTGGAGGCCAGTATGACTGGACTAACCGCGTGTATCCAGAAGAGCTACCTCCTATGTTTCCAGACGATATCTCTCGCTTGTTGGAGGACCTTTTCCCTGAAACAGTTGCCCAAGCAGCCATTCTCAATTTCTACACACCAGGTGATACGATGATGATGCACCGAGACGTTAGCGAAGAGACAGATAAAGGCCTGATCAGTTTGAGCTTTGGTTGCGACGGCCTTTTCATGATAGCACCTAACGATCTCAAACCGGGATCACAAAGCGAGACTACAGGCGAGAAGCAGTACTTGTTATTGAGGCTCAGGTCCGGCGATGCCATCTACATGACACAAGAGTCGAGGTATGCCTGGCATGGGGTGCCTAAAGTTCTCAAGGAAACATGCCCGAGTTATCTGGAAGACTGGCCAGCTTGTGAGGATGGTGAGAAGTTTGTGGGATGGCAAGGGTGGATGAAAAATAAGAGGATTAACCTGAACGTTCGACAAATGCGAGACTAAATATCTTGTAGCATAGTATATGAAGCAAGCGGTTAATGATAATGCTCGCTCTCGACCTCGTGTTGTTTGAAATATGTTGGTGTATGGGTTTATCCTCATTAAATTTATTCGAAGGTGACTCGTGTTTGTACCTTCGCGGATCAGGTGATTCCCAGCCAGGGGAATGAAGTCGCTGCACATGCCAAGCCAATAGCTCCGAAATCAAGTTGTATCAATCCCATATCAAAACGCCTGATTAAGCAAAGCCAAACCCCTGCGCATTTTCTAATGCCATTCCAAGTCGCTCCCTTAACACCTCTTTATCTCTATATTCTGGCAGAAGCAATGTGCCGTAACACGTATAAGCTGTGGGCAGATGCCCACCTGTTCCGTCCTCCTCACCGTTCTTCTGTATGACAAACTGTAAGTTTTTCATGCCACCTACTGGGACGCGGTCAGATGATGTTACAAACTCGAGTAACCTTTGCTTCATCCTCTCGTCATATCTCTTGACGATGGACCAAAAGTCCTTGATGGTGCGGTGTGACGTATCCCAGCCCACGTAGCGGGCGTAGCGTTTGAGTTCGGCAATATCAATTTCTTGCACTCCTTCAACGAGTGATTGCAGAGTGGAGGGACTCAAGAGTGACAGGGACTTTTTAGCCAGACAAGAGTTAAATCCACGTTCAAAAGCAAGGTACTGCCGGCGAATAGAAACATCTGTGAGATAACGAATATAGTCAATGATATAGTCATCCCGATTGTCGTTGGTAACCAGAGGGGCGTCATCCGGATTATCCATCTGGGGTGGCGCGATATCGTTTGAGTTTGAGGCTGCGTTTGGCCAAATCGTTTTTTCGTCCATTCTCATCTCCCGTGTGACAATGGTACCAAACGAGGAGACCGAGAATTCGTATGTACGAGCGAATATGTCCTCGACTAGACCATCCTTTTCGTCCCACTCCAGCAGTGTCGTCAGACCGCTTGCAAGGTCTGGCCATCCATCGGCGATGTGGTGAAGCTCTTCAACAGGTTTGCCCAACAACTTTCGGTAAAGAGCTTTTGGGAAAGTGATTGGCAGTGTGAGCCCGTTATACAGAGCGAGTGACATCAAAAGCCCAACAAGTTCATATTTCCACTCTTCGGTCAGCGATCCAGGGGTGAACCAGGCCATGCGCGTTCTTTCGTCAACAGTAAAAGCCCCATACCCAGGGTCCAGACACTCAGCGATGGCTAGTCGGAAAAACTCTTGTTGGACACCTCCAGAATCGAAGCCTTCTTCGCCACTATTCTCTCCCAAATGCACTTTAAGTGGACGGAGAAGCTCTCGCTTTTCACGTCTCCAGAGTTGGTCAAAAGCATCTCGAGCAACATTTTGCCTGCTAATTTCGAGGACTAGGTATTTGGAAGAAGCCGTCCTTAAGAGATCCTGCAGGACCATTTTGTGATGCGGATTGGTGATGAGGCTTCCAGGGTCAACGATGGCGCTCATTCGAGTTTTGAGCGAGCTCGACTCTTCGAACATGCGACTCATTCGAGCGAAGTTGATCGAGCGGAAGAAAGAAACGAGTGTATCGGGACTAAAGATGTAAGGGTAATCCAGGATGTGTCGTTGCCAGCGTGTTGAGTTAAAAGCCAGCCAGTCCACAGGCATCTCGATCGAATCCAGTCTTTCTGATAGATAGTCGACTCGAAATTGAATATCTCCAAGTAGTAGAAGGTTTCTGTTGGCATCTTAGGTCTGTCAGCAAAGCCAAGCTCCGTTAGTAACTTCCGAAGACGAGGTACATACGTAAAGTCTCGATGAACGATAGGGCACCACCGAAAGGTCCATCCATCACAAAATCCGCTCGACCATCCCATTCATTCAACAGAATAGCCCGCGCCCAGTCTAGAAGAACAGTCGGGACACGAGTTTCGTGTAGGAGACGTTCAGATTGCGGAAACTCGAGGATGGATGCCGAACCCGTGCTAAGGAAATCGAGCTGGTCCACCAAAGGTTGTAGAACGTCATTCTGAACTTTGAGGGAGTTGTCCAAATAATTATCAGAATGGGCGTTGTTAGCAAAACAGCGTCTAGCTACGACCGCACAGAACAGCCTGCGTGCCAGCCTGATAGCCAAGTCATTCGAGAAAGCATCGTCGTAATCTAGACAACGGGACGAAGGTTGCCGGGCTATCGTGCTGCCGCCGGCAAGTGTTAGCCCGTTAGAACGAACACGAGACATTTCATACAGTGTCCTTGAATCGGGGACAATTGGCGCTGCAGCAACCAAGGCATGCATGCAGATAGACATCAAGAAGCCCGCATCCTGATCTGAAAGGGACTTGCTATGCTTGTGGGGCTTAGATCCGCCGCCTCCATGGGAAGAGTTACTTGACTTGAGGTCTTGTGGGGGGACAAACAGACGTCCAGCCGCTAGCCAGAGACTGTGAAAGACCAAACTAGACGCGACACGACTCAACCGGTGGAAGCAGTACCACAGGGTCTGAGAATCATACAATTCCTGCTCGTGGGTAAAAGACTGCACAACAGCCAGTGGATCCGCAAGAGTGTTAAATAGTGTCTGCTCGTTGAAACGGAGCCACTGCTTTCTAGATTTAGCTGTGCGTAGCACCGATCGACGACGCAAAGGTTTCCGTTTACCAGCAGGTTTGGGGTATGGGTTGTTCGCTTCGTACGTAGAATAAAAAACGGCCTCGGAGGTGTGGTCTTCCTCATATACATCGCAAATAAAGTCGACAAGATTGACGTCGAGCCGCAAGAGAGCTTGAGGTAAAATGCTGTCCAAGCTGTGAAATTGGCCAGCCGGCATTTCTGCCTCAGAAGATTTTGTTTCTTGCAATGCGCCGTCGTTCTTGCTATGGCCGTTGTTCAATTCATTTTCCCGCTCGACTCCGCTTGAGAGTTCACCAGGTGAGTCAGGGGTCGGGCTTATTGGGTGTAATGGCTGTGCGAGAGGTCTCGTGACATTTTCGAAGAAGCCTGGTTTTAGTGGCACTTCCGGAATGCCTCGACCAGGCGGGTTTTTACTGCTCTTTGATCGCAATGATTTATCTCGCAAGGAGTTGTTCACCTGAGGAGTTTTGACAGATTTATTTCCTTCTTCCCCCTTGGTGGCACTTGGTGGCTCAGTGGAACACTTCCGTGGTTTGGGCATAGAAGTGTTCCGGGATTTGGAGAATGAACCATGTCTGGCTCTCAGAGGTTTTGTCGTACAAATGTGATCATTCACGTCAGATCCATGGGATTGATTAAGCGAATTAGTCGAATTGATCCGGTTCGATTCGAAGGGGGATGCGTCATGGATGTTTGAGCCCGTGGAAGTTTCAGTGTGGCTGGGCGGCTCATGTGGAGTGTTGGAGTCCACGACTGAAGTTCTTAAACGAGTCACTTCAAGGTTGCTGATCTTTTCTGACATTGCCGCCACACTCTTGGGTGTGAGCCATTCAAGCATCTTGAAAGTTACAGTTCCAAAAAGATTAGCAGCAAATGAACGGTGATCTTTGCTTGTAGGACTTTCGATAACCCGCATCTGGGAGCCTGAATCGTCGCTATCGGAACATGGCAAATTTTTTGTTGACTGTTTGCTGTCAGGATGAGTTGAAGCAGTCGCACCGCTAGTAGTGGGAGAAATAGCATCTTGGGATGATGAGGAGGATGACCGTGGTCTTGGAAGCCGTTCCTTGTGTATGCCTGGAGATGTGGCAAAGCTAGGCCTTTTGTAATCGGGATGCGACGGTGAGGGTGGCCGCGTGGAGAATATCAAGTTACCGAGAGCTGCTGGCGGATCTTGCGATTTGCGAAGAAACGGGCACAGTCCTTTCTCTGGATTGTCCTGGCTTGCCAGATACACGGCCAAAGTTCTGGCGCTCGTTGTGTTATATCTTCGGATAGGTGCCTTGCCTGCTAAGCGGCGCCTGCATGTAAAGCATGTAGGTGTTGCGCAATTGACGTTTTCGCAGCCAGATCGAAGTTGGAGGATGTATCTACTTAAAAATTTAGATCTTGAATGATGAGGGAAAATACTGAGATATTCAGACGTACCTCTCTACCAGGAGTTGAAATCCATGGCGGCGACTTGCTTGATGAATTGCATAAACACGCGCTGGGTTTCCAACATTCTGTATACAAGCTTTAAGCTCAGGAGGTGCATCGGGAGGCAAGCGGGCAAACGGTGCTTCTTGCCATAAGCCGGCAAGAAGATCTACATCTGCTGCAAATTCGATAGAAAGGTCCCGGGGACGAGTGGAATCGGGCGTCATGACATGGAGGGTTCGGTCGCGCGGCGATGGGCACCTGCAGGATGCGTGTAGTGAGGATGTGATAAAGGCTGCGAAATCAAATAGTATCACATCAGTTGATCGAGGTGCGTAATCGAATGTTCGAGTATGTTCGGCGAGGCTGGTATCCAAGAAGGTTTAGAGTTGTGTAATCTGGGGAAGTCGATGCTTGAGGGAGCTGTTGGTCAGCCTCGCGAAGCAGTCAATGATGCGCCACTAACAACTGCCTACATTTGCAGGCGCAAACATCAGACACGGGCAGGTGTCAATCTGGCACAGCGGAGCTCACCAATTAGGAAGTCTGCGGGCCGACTCAAACATCCGAAGTAGGGTGTGACCAAATCGCGTCTACTCATAACTTCTTACAGGTTATCAGAGTCTTGAGGAAAGGTTTAATACTGTGACAAAAAATCCTAGAAATTATTACAGGAATAAGCAAAACCTGGACTTATTCCCAAAATACTGATTTCGAATTATTAACCAAGGGACAGACCTTGTTCCAGGACTTTTCCCAAGCCATGATGAGCGCCCCACCAGCGGTCGTGACTCAGCCGCTAACCAAAGGGGTCTGGAACCCTTGCGTGGCGGGGTTAGGGGCAAAAAAAGTCAGTCACGCATCTCGCTGATAACCTTTTCTGTGTGACGTTATCAATGTAGCCCCGCCATAACCCACCAACTCAACTTCAAATTTCCTTCACATCAACAACCGCCATCCAACACAATTTGCGAATCTGAAGTAAAGGTTGCAACCCAAGAAGCCAGACGATTACTTCTGTGCTTTCTGTTTCTACCACCAAACACGGTATCTCTGCCTTCTACCATGGCGAGTGTCCAGGCGGCGGGTGCTGCCTCGCACCCATACACGTGCAACACTTGTCAAGTTGCATACCGAAACATTGATCTGCAAAAGGGTCATATGAAGAGTGATTGGCAGTAAGTCGATAATCCTGGAATCATCCCTCCAGCAACCTGCATGCTGACCATGCGAAAGTCGATATAACCTCAAGCGTCGAGTCGCCTCTTTACCTCCTATCTCCGCCGATGTCTTTACCGAAAAGGTTCTGCAGGCCAGGGCCGTGTCAACTGCAGAAGCTGATAAGGCCTACTTCGAACGTGTATGCGATATATGTGAAAGGACGTATTACAGCGAGAACGCGTTTCAAAACCATCTTTCAAGCCAGAAGCATAAAGCGAAAGAAGCCACCAGTGGGCAACCTGCTCCTAGCCGAGCTGATGACGAGACTACCTCTGTCGTGAGCTCTACCTTCTCTCTTGGGGAGCCTATTGCACCAAGCCAAGGAGAGGTGGACTCTGATGCCGAGGAGGAGTTCAGCCATGTTGTTGAAGGCCTCCAGAAGGCCAGCATCGCTGAACAAAGACCATCTCCTGTCAAGCGACCTTCGCATCCTCAACCAGCAGTGCAGGATGCTGCACAAGAAAGTTCAGAAACAACACGTGAATCTGACTCAGCCACTCCTGTTCCTGCCGCGCAAGAACCCAACTGGACACTGGAATCTTGCTTGTTCTGCAACTATTCTTCCCCCACTGTCCCTCTGAACACACATCATATGGAACGATTCCATGGCATGTTCATTCCGGAAAAGAAGTACCTGGTTGACATTGACGGATTACTCCAGCAATTGCAAGATAAGATCCGACAACACCATCAGTGCCTGTATTGCGATAAAATAAAATCTAGCATGTTTGGCATTCAAACACACATGCGTGATACTGGCCATTGCAAGATACCCTATGAGACTGAGAGGGAACAGCTCCAGATTGGAGACTTCTACGATTTCAGGAGCACTTATTCCGATCACGAAGAAATGAGCGATGATGGTTCCGTCGTAAACGAGGCCAGTGGGGGAGCTAAGCTCGGAGCACGCCGCTCTACTAAACTTGCCAGAGCGGATGGAACAGAGATGGACGGCGAAGGCGCTGATGGTTGGGAGACGGATAGTTCAGCCTCGTCATTGGACTCTGAGGATCTCACTGCTGTGCCTGCAGAGGGTCATATTCACCAGTTTGAGCGCCTTGACAAGCATCCACACCACTCGCGACAGGACCCAAGACAGAGACACCAAGCTGATGGCTGGCATTCTCATGCTCACAAACCTACCCGTGCTGTCTTCTATGATGACTACGAACTACACCTCCCCACGGGTAAGTCTGTTGGTCACCGCTCTCTGAATAAGTACTTCCGTCAGAACCTGCACAACCATCCTTCTGCAGACGAACGAGCAGAGCGCCTCGCTATTGAGGAAGCGCAGGGGGATCAGGAGGGATCAACTTTAGATGGGCAGGTGGTGCAGACAGGCTCTCGGTCTCGTGAAATGGTACCACGCGGAATGGCAGGCATGGTAGGTGCACCAGAGCAACAGAAGAGGCGAGCTCGCAGGGCAGAAGAGCGAGGACGGACTTTGGAACAAGTTCATTCCAAGCAGAAGGATTTGGCGTACGGAAAGAAGTTCAACAACCACAAGAACTACTACTACCGTGAGCAGGGTGGTGGTTAGACAGGTGGCTCAGTTTACGTTATATCTCGATTACTTCAATTTAAATGTAAAAAGTCTTTGGTTAAACTCGTTACTGCTGTAATATACTGTTACGTGATTGGAGGCGCTTCCAGCACGTTACAGGCTGCCTTAGGCGTTGCTATCTCTGTGACTCTCTAACCGAGGTTACGGCAGACCTTTTGGCACACTGGTTTAACGTATTGTGCCGTGCCTTTTATTATATAATATATGTTGAACCAGAGCTATTATATATAAACAGGAAGTAATATATAATTAT
>JAALXI010000169.1:0-110920 GCA_012977755.1 Fusarium nurragi | reverse complement strand
GGGGGAGGTGGAGGGGGTTGTTGTGGAAGCAGGGGATGCTGGAAAGAATACGGGTTGACTGATTGGCCATAGGAGGCGATATTATTCGAGTTGGCTAGTTGCTGCTGAAGTTGAGAAAATTGGAGCTCCAGTGCCTTAAATTGGCTCTTAAGACTTGAGGGGGAGTTCTTGTCAACTTTTTTCTTTGCTTCGTTGTCCGAAGAGGAGTCAGAATCAGATGAGATAGAATCGGTATCGGAGTCGGAGTAATCGGAATCGGATGAAATCTTGGATTGCTTCTTGCTCTTGCCATTCTTCTTCTGCTTAGTAGATTTCTTGGTAGTCTTCCCCTTGCCTGAACTTGTCTTATTGGCATGTTTCTTCTTCTTGGTGTTGCTCCTCACCCCGATGTGCTTTTTAGCAGCTGGGGCCGCTGTCTTAGAGGCTTTATCATCTGCATCAGAGGTAGCCGCCACACTAGGGCAGTCAGAACCCTCAGCGTCCTCTTTTTCCGAGACAGGTTCGGCTTCTTTCCCTTTCTTTTGCTGGTGGCCCTTCTTTGAACTGGAATTACTCTTGGGGTTCCGTTCTGTAGCCTCGGAGGAAGCTGCAGCAGGACTTGCCGACTCTGCTTCTGAGGCTTTCATGGCATCAGATTCGTGCTGCGATGACTTTTGATTGGGCTTTAGACTGCTATGGCGGTCCGATGGAGCGATCGACTCTGTGTCTTCCATCTTGAGAGAGGTCTCAACCACACAAAAGCGATCTTTCTTGACAAGACCAGAATAGATGGTACTGGTTTCGCGTATAGGTTATGTTGAGCGGTGCGCAAAAGTAGAATTTGTGAATTTGAAGTTCATAGAGGGTGACTTTTTTTCGAAATTGCCAATGCAGTGTCGGAAAAGGCGAGAAGAATGTGATGGGGTTCAAAGCTGGAACAAATCTGTTGAAAAGGAAGTCAAGGCAGAGATATTCAAGTTGTTCTGTCAATCCGCACCACAAACATTGAGTCAAAAGAGATGGCTAAATATGTTTATGCAGTGTGTCTCCAGCAAACGCTGACTTCATCTAGGTTTGGTGCCGACAAAGGAGGCTCCGGAATAACGCAGAAAGTGAAGATGAGGCTTGAATTGGCCCGTTTGCTAACAGCTGCGTGTTGTCCGTCTGATCTCACAGTGGAATACCTGTCAAGAAAGACTGTAGAAAACGGGACTTCAGATAATGGACATAACGGCAATAGTTGTTTGATGGAAGAAGGGTTAACCCTGGCCGTTAACAAAGAGGATGATGATAAATAATGTCTGACGAAAGGGGGGTTAAGAGAGCAGAGGAGAGAGGGAGAATACCTTCTGGAGCCTCAGGCTGTGTATGCAATACGGCAGTGAGTAACTGGCCGCAGGCAGGTCATTAGGCAGACTCAGAGGCCTGAACCAACTGCATCACGCACAAGGCAACATGGAATGAAACCTACAGAAAGAGGCCAGTGCAGGCACCATCTGCACAAAAGCCACAAAGGAAATGCACATTAAAAGACGCATGCCGACTGAAGGTTGATTGGACAGGTACGGTTCAGCAATCAAGATTCCACCACATGATTCCGTTGATAAGTTCGCTGCCATACAGATCAGGTAACCACGAAGGCTGAAGCTTTGTCAGCCTCGACGCTGCCTAGAGCGTCAAGCCAAAGCAACAATGCATATCGACCGCGTGAAAGTCATGAGCCATTTCGATGCGTTGGTGATATAGTACAGCGCGTTTGAGGTTCTCCCAATTCACACTGAGAAAGTCACATTGATTATCCGTCACCCTAGTGTCCCCACAAAAGCGTTAAACAAAGTGTATGAGGTGGTGGGTCTGAGGCCAACGTTAGTGGAGGCCACCATAACACTTGGACACCCTCAGCCGGTGACAGTTGATGATCGTCAGCCTCAATTTTTGGACGGTTACGAATATCAGGGTTTCACTGCAGATGAACGGCACCCGAACAAACATCGACTGGGTGTAGAGACTGGTTCAAATTCTTTTGACCGATCCCACCAGGCTATCGTGTGCAGGGCTGATATCACTGCTTGCTCTCCCTACCAAGCTCTCAAACTGCACAAACTGCAGCACACATCAAAGGTCAACCGCCTTACCCTTTTCTTAGGCATACAATGAATGATCATCACGCCAAGATATCAGCCAGTAGTTTGTCTCCAGTCTCCTGCCGAAAAGCAAACCCTGCCTAAGCCACATGCTGTTTGAAGCATGAGGGATTACACCGGGCTTACCAGCGAAAGCCCACTTGCTTCTTGAGGCTCTGTGCCGAAGAATGAAGTATCAGGCCTGATAGAAGATCCGTTGCCAGCAGCCCATGGTATCCCAAGACTGAGTGTGACCGTAACCCCGCTCGTATCGTGCAATGCAAAGACGATCGAATACGATAAATGACAATAACGAAGCTGGTGAGCTGGACTTTTTTGCTGCAACAACCCATATGCGGTGCTTGTGTTAATCTTCGGTAAGTACATATTCTAGCATCGATCCTCCATAGCGAATAAAACGTTTTGCAAACTTCTTACCACCGTTGATGCGCTGGCGATGTGCAGATACTGGTCACAGCAGGAAGCAGCCGACAAACGCCATCCTGCAGTGTCACTTCATCGGATAACCAGGACGATAATTTTTGGGCTGCATGGGATCAGCAGCCAAATTCCGTCTCACAACTCGCATGTCTAGGTACCCGGGTTAAAAAGGTAACAATTTCGGAGTAAACCATATCACACCAGGACGTAGGTACCTGGCATGAGGAAAACGTTGTCCATTATACATAAAGATATGAGGGAATGAGCCCAGTTGACTTTGGAAGACAAAACATAGGAGGGTCAGAAATAGAAACAGCAACACAAATGAAAAGATATTGATTGATGTTTCATCTTACACCTGATAAAACAGCAACAGGAATTGTTGTCGGATCGAGATCGAACCATGAATTAGGCATTGACCAAGGTTTCTACCAACAAACCAAGAAAAAACCTGGTCTGGAATCATAAACCCCTCCCCACTTGCAGGCTATGAGCCGCTCTATCTTGATGAAGTCAAGTAAGTCTACGACTCTGAAGCATCAGGATAAGTAGAATTTTGTTATTGACTTGTGATGGATGGATGTAAAGCCGGGGGTTTCCAATTGAGAGATGTGCTGTCAAGACCAACCAAGACAGACAAATATATCATATAGTTACAGGAACCGCGTCGTTATCGTCAATGATCTTGGATTCTAGCGCGCCCAGCGACGGGGGCCTAGGGGGGATCCTGCAAGCAAAATAAACTGGGGGCCGAACCTGGAAAGCACAGACCTCTCTCAGCTGCTTTAGTGGACCAATTGCCAGCCTTCGCGACGTCATCGCAGTCGCAAAAGATAGCTCCCTCCAGCTAATCTGGGTTGGCTAAACCTTGACCTGGGAGAAGGAGAGACCTTGGAATGAGCAGCTTGCACACTCTTCCTTTCTTCTCACTCCGAAGGAACTTTCCAAGCTTGACTCTTGCAAGCTGAAATCGCCCGTCAATTGCTGTGCAAATATCTTTCTGAGACAGCATCGCTTCCGGATCCAGATTCAATTTGTTCCGTTGCGACACAGCTTCGCGTCCCTGCCCACCCACAAAGTCGAATCTCGTCCAGAAGTCTTCGAGTCGAGAGCTCTCCTCCACGTCCCGGAGACATTACCTGGGCAACAAGCTCACAGCGTTCATTATGCCTAGCACCTGGGGACGTTTCAAGGGTCTCTTCAGCAATGGCGCCAACGGGAGCTCCGGCCGCCGCGAATGGCTTCATGAAGAGGAGCGAGCCCGTATGTAATTCCACCGATTGAGAAACTGGTCATCGAGTTGACTTTTTATCAGTTCTGCCTAGTCACAGGAACCAGAGTATTGCATCTGCCATCTCACCGGCCGAGGTCATGAAGGTTTGCCTACGACTGCGACATTTGATCCGCGAATGTGTTCCCTGCGAGCTTGAAGAAAGCGCCATCACGCGATCCCACAGCACTGTCATCACCAACAAGGTTGTTCAGGCGGCCAAGGAGGCCGGTGGTGAGAAATATCGGTCGTGTGTTGTATGTCGAGCCCACCCTGTTGACCTTCAATATGTTATTCTGACTTCGCGTTTACTAGGTTTATGCTTTGTTGGTCAATATGCGATGGTTCAAGCGCGAAGCCGTCGCCGAGCTGTGGGATGCCGATCTTCACGATCTTCGTGCTGTTGCCTGCACTGTCATTGCCAAACAGATGTAGGTCTTGATTCATCCGCTGTCCGAGTAGCCTTCGACTAACCCCAGCTAGCATTGAAGGAGAAGAGGACATCGAATATCTGCTTCACCAAGTTCTTCTTCGCAGATACTCTTTCGTCATCGATAAGATTCCCACCGCTCCAACCAATGTCATCGAGAAAGCCGTAGATCTACACGCAGTCCGAGTCATTGGGTCCTCTGGCTATCAGAAATGCATCCAATACCTCTGGCGTGGCTGGTTGGTTCAGGACGAAGACGACCCTTCCGAATTTGTTGATTACAAGAACAAAGCCAATACTGACTTTTTTGTTCATATGGACCCTGATCGCATGCGTTCCCCTCGCTATCAGAACGCCGCCCAGCTCCTCTTTTCCATCATTTACCTTGCCCTCTACACGGCTGCAGTCAACTCTGCCAACCCGACAGGAGTGCTTGACGGTGCCGAAATTGCACTCTACGTCTTCACTTTTGCCTATGTCTCCGACGAATGCCTCAAGTACTATAAAGCTGGCTATCATATCTTGGGATTCTGGAACGTCTTCAATTTCGTTCTTTACACATTCTTGACTGCTTCGTTGGTCTTGCGCATCATAGGACAAGCATATTGGGACAATGCCGCGGTGCATCAGAAGTACAATGAGCTCAGTTACAATCTGCTATCCTTTGTCGCGCCCATGTTTTGGTCTCGTCTGTTGCTCTATTTTGACAGTTTCCGCTTCTTTGGCGCCATGCTAGTTGTGCTGAAGGTTATGATGAAGGAGTCACTCATCTTTTTCGCGTTGCTCATTGTCGTCATCGTTGGTTTCCTCCAGGCGTTCATTGGTTTGGACATTGCCGACGACCATGTTCTTGGAGACACCTGGTTCATTATCGAGGCAATGCTGAAGGCTATCATGCAAAGTCCCGAGTTTGATGGTTTCGAGGATTTCGGGCACCCCTTTGGTTTGATTCTCTACTACTGCTTTACTTTTGTTGTCATGGTAGGTCAATAACAACTCTGACCCTAGAAAGATCAAATCTAACAAGACATTGCAGATCATTCTCCTGAACATCCTCATTGCGCTTTATAACTCAGCCTACGAGGATATCTACGAGAACGCCGATGATGAATACCTGGCACTATTTGCACAGAAGACGATGCAGTTCGTCAGAGCCCCTGACGAGAATGTCTATATCGCACCCTTTAACCTTGTCGAGATGGTCGTTTCGGGCCTGCTGGAATGGTGGGTACCAAAGTCCACATACGAGTTTATCAACGACTGTGTCATGGCTACTCTGTACTCTCCTCTCCTCTTTGTAGCAGCCTGGAACGAGAGACGCGACGCCCGCAAGATCCGAAGCAATCGCTCACGAGGCGAGGATGATGATGACCAGACACACGAATGGGAACAGTTCCACCAGGATCTTGACATGGAAGCCGAGGGTTGGACCAAGACTTGCGAGATCGCCAAACCTAATGTGGAAGACGAGCCTGCTGTGATCGAAGTGCGAAAGCTGCGAGCTGAAGTGGATGAACTCAAGACAATGCTTTCGCAACTCACCAACGCCATCAAAGGAAGCGACGATAAGATTGTGACTGATTCGAAGAGCACAAAAGAATCAGAGGTAGAGGATGAAGACACCCATGAGACATTGGACGCCACCGAAACCCAAGACGCACCGGAGACATCTGATACCGCAGAGGCAGAGGCAACATCTGGCGATAACAAACAGGGCAAGAAGAACAAGAAGAACAAGAACAAGAACAAGAAGAAGGGCCCTGGCTCCAGTAGCTAGGGGCTAGGATCACGTGGTAGTTGATTTGTTTCACTATGCTTATCGACACTGCAGCTGCGTGTGGGCATAGGAGTCTTTCTCAAGTGGTAGTCATTTGTTTAATGCTCAAGACCCCGGCACCTGGGGTGATTTGTATACTTCGAATGGATGAACGTAATGTTGTGTGTATTTGTAATTTTGTTGGATTGATATTCATGATTCCCAAACATTCGTGCAATTGTGACTAAGTACTGTGTTAATGCTCTGAGAACTCTTCACGAATGATTAACACCAAAGCGAGCATACTGGAGACCTGATCGGGGTCGATCGATTGTGGCTAGTACAAGTCTAGTCACAAAGGGCGATATCCATGCACTCCTCTCAATCATCAAAAAAAGCCCGTCGTCCAAATCTCCATAAATGCTTCAAATTACGTATCTACTCAGTGGTACCCTCCCCCGTGGGAGGAAATACTCTTCTATAATGGACAAATCAGTTAATGTATCGTGCGAGGATGGACAAACTTACGGCAGCGTCCTATTGTATGCGTCCACATCAGGAGGAACAAATGTGACAAACACCACTCTGAGAAGTCTATCACCCTCTTCACTCTCGAGAAAGTCCCTCACAGTCTTGCATGCGATCTTGGCGGCAGAAGCGCTTGGGAATCCGTAGACGCCTGTACTGATGGCGCTAAATCCTACAGTCGACAGATCGTTCCTCACAGCTAGCTTCAAACTCTCGCGGTAACAGCTCGCGAGACTCTCCGTGGGGTTTGGATCGACATGGTACACCGGTCCGACGGTGTGAATGACATGCTTGGCAGGGAGGTTGTAGCCTTTTGTGATGACCGCCTCGCCAGTCTTAATGGGGCCCAGCGGCATACACTCTCGGGCCAGGTCAGGGCCGGCAGCTCTATGAATGGCACCGTCGACACCACCGCCACCGAGGAGGGAGCTGTTTGCAGCATTGACGATGGCGTCAAGGCGCAGCTTGGTGATGTCGCCGCGGACCAAGCCAATGCGCTGGTTGATGGATTCTCTGGCAGGATAGTCGGGCTCCCTTGTGGAGGCAAGGGCGGCTTCGGAAAGAGCAGATTCAGGGTTGCGGTAGAGCTGGGTGAGACTGGGGATCTCGCCGACGCCTCGAGTAGCCATTGCTGTTAATCTTTTGGCGAGCATGAAATAAGAAAAGCTGTGGTGGGGTTGTTGATGGCAGTCTTGGATGGTTGGGCTATAGATGGTCAGGCCCAAGGGTTGGATAGTCGGAGATCAGATTTATATACCTCGAAAGTAATGCCTTATACGTGTGCTTTGTTGCGCAGAAAGTATATCTCGAATCTTTGGGTACTCTGCTAGCTATGTGCTATGATGCAATAGTTCGAGTAAAGTGATCAAGGATCTGACCTGTCCTGTGGTGAAGAACAAAGAATAGAAAGTTGATCGTTCAAGGTGGGTGTAAGATAGAGAGTAAGTCGGGTGGAAACGACTTTTTGGCTGCGTGGTACTTGCTTCTTTTTGTTTCTTTGTTCTTTGTTCTTCGGATTAGGAAACGGATAACGCGACAATAGGAAGCAATGACCCTCGAGATGCTAGAGGAAGCTCAGGTGGGGCTACTCGTTCAAGCCTCGATAACCAACAACTAGCACAACGTCTCAACACCTCAAAACACAAAGAACTTGGCTCTTTTATCACTGGAACGCCCCAAAGTCCCTAAGACCATCAGTCCATCACACGAGATGGGTGGGGCTTGTTGCATTTGTCTCTGTACAAGCATGAAACCCTTGGATCTGCAATGGACAATTCCCGAAAACATTCAGTCATGATGTAATAGAAATCAAACAGCGTTGGTACAAAATCACAAACTCCGTCTTGTTACTAGAAAGAGCAAACACACAAATCGCATCTACACCAATAATCACTGGACCTAAACACTCGACCGTCCGAAGCTCGGAATAATACTCCGCCAAGTCCATGGTCGTGCCTTTTCCTTCTTTACGCCTTTCGCTCTCTTTTTCTTCAGTCCCAGCTTTGAATCATGTTCGTTGGCTTCCAGTCCATCCAGCTTTTGCTTCTTGGCGTGGACAGACACCCAACTGGATTCTCGCTTCAAGCTCTGCCTTTTCTGTTGCCCTTCACATCTCTTGGAGAACAGGACATCGCTGCTGCCAATACTCAAATGCTCGTCCTCAGCATCTGAAGACCCAACGAGAGTAGTTTTGCTGCCGTCTCGCTTTCGCTGCTCTTCAGTGTCTGATATCTCGGTATCACTACTGCTGTAGCCGAAGTCCGACACTGCTGTAGCGCGACTTCCGAATCCTGAGAAATCATCCATATCGATATCATCGCTCCCCATGTATGTTGGTATTGGATAGAGCTGTCCATATTGGGTTGCTAATGGTGAGTCCCCAGTTGATGCCGGAGGTGAGTTCTGCCCATGTTGAGATTGTTGCTGCCACGATTGGTCAATGTCTCCAAGAGGGCCGGTTCCGAGGGGAGTTTCGTGTCCTTCCGCCAATTCTCGAGGATACTCGTTGGCGAAGGTGGCGGGATTTCTCATGGGAAGTGAGAGTTCAGATGTATATTGAAGATCCTCAGTGACTGTCTCCCGAACAGCATACGGGTGAGGCATAATGCCATGTGCTGCCGCAGGAGCATCCCCCAGGCGCCCATTTGCCCAGGCTGCCATGTCAGCTGCATTGTTTGCCTTCCATGCAGAGGGCTGACTTGGCTGATGTGAAGGGAAGGGAGAACTGGTTCCAGACGAGTAAGAAGCGAACGGGGAGTTGGCAGCGTTGAAGGCCTGCCCGCCACCCAACGGTACTGCTTGGTTTCCAATGCTCATCTGCTGGATTTTAGGGGGAATACGAGGTGACTCGATGGCCTGCGCTGCTGCATCTCCCAGCAGCGTCTGCATTCTTTCATCCAAGCTATGTCTAATGCGGTTGATTTTCTCGTCTTCTGCGTCTCTCTCGGCCTGGTTCAAACGAGCAGCCACTTTCTTGACCGCGTCAAGATCGAACATGCCTGTGGATGGTCCCTTAATCTCTCGATCCCGAATGTTATCGCCTGCGGTATCATCCAGAGTTCCTGACAAACGCTGGGCAATACCCAACTCATCGGGATCCATTCCTGGGAGAACGACCTTGTATCCTCCCAGGTTGAGTAGCATTTGAAAACGCAATTTGAACTCTTTCAGATCTTGCAATTGTTTACCTGTCAGATTCAGCATCTCCTTCTTGGCCAAGAAATAGAATCTTTGGTGCGGCTTCCGATTTGACTTGCGTAACATGGGCATCGTCATCAAAAGATCCCGCCAGTTGTGCTCGTATGTACTAATATCCAACTTCAACAACCGCGCGATGTCCTCGACTCTTTGACCAAGGCTCAACGCTCGCTGGTGCCACTCTCCATCAAGTTGTTTGATGCCTTGATCCGCAAACTCCATAACGGCAACAATGTTGCTGACTGTTGACACCATCTGATCGACTCGTTGGCGCCAAGCATCAACATGTCCAGGGGCAAGATGGAAATAGAGATTCCAGTATGAACTTCCGAGCTGGTACAACTCGCAGATCATGCTTTCGATATGTGCAAGCTCCCTTTCGAAAGAACGCATGAAGTCCACAAATCTGGGTAGCAGGCGCTTCTCGTAGCTGTCCATGGTACTCGTCTTCACTTGAGCGGCCCAGTCGACGTGGCCGCCATGTCTATGCACATCGACGAGGAGAGAGGATTGATAGTCAGGATAGCCTCCTAGCTCATACCATCCATTCTCCCAGGTCCCATGGAGAAATTCGAGTAAGGCGTTGTCGTCAGTCGGCACATGTGCTTGAACAAAGAATGCTGAAAACTCGCACAGTATCATAAGAGCCTCATTGCCAAGTACACGCCAGGTTTTATCTCGAGCTTCCCATCCAGGCTGATCGTCCTTGAACCGGCATATCATGTAATCAAACTGGCATGCTTCGGCAACGAGGTTGTTCAAGTAGCTTTGCAGTAGATAATTGTTATGGGACAGGCTGGTCAAAAATGCCCATAACCATAGCTTGTTTTCCTCTGTACCCAGATGTAATTCCGCGAAGTTTTCGAATGATAACGACGTAAAGGTAGTGTCCATAGGGTAGTAGCTGATTTTGTGAGGTTTTTTAGACGGTTCTCTCAGAGCCGCTGAGCCGTATTTGTGAATCGAAACGTCCCAAAAGGTCTGCGTAAAGTACTTCTTGATGTCCTCAAAGCGAACGAAGTGGTTTATTCGCATGTTTCGAATCAACGGCGCCGCCAGATGTGGTGGTGTATTATCGTGACTTTCGGGGTGTGTGCAGTGAGCGACGAGCCCACCCGCCGTCTGCAGCAGTGGAGGCTTTTCTCGTACACTCAGGGAAGATTGTACCCAGGGCCAATAACCGCCTCCCAGAACCTAACACGTCGTTTTCGTTAGATTTATTAAGAGCCAGAGCCTGGTGCTTGGACTTACGTGGGTTTCAAAGGCATGCCCAACCTCGGCTGCAACGTCATTTTCGAAGTAAGGTTCCTCAAATCGATCCTGGTTGACCATATCCTGGAGCTCCTGTTCTAATGTTTGACAGGCTTCGACTTGTGCAGGATCTGTGATTCCGACTGAATCAGGGTCATCTAACCACTTGTAGGGAACAGCGTTGAATGCGTGCTATTTTGTCTGTTAGCGATCAAAGTTGCTCAATGACAACACAGGCCGATTTGACGAGGAGAACTCACCATCATCTCATGGGCTAAAGTGGTTGCAAGTACAAGGCCCGCCATCAACTTCTCGCTCTTGGTGTACTTGTCGACTATCAGTGGCCAAACCAGTTCAACGTCAAGGTCGACACTAATTTTGTCTCCCGGATAGAAGAAGCGAGGGCCTCTCTGACGGCCCATGATGTGTGCTTTTGCCTGTCCGTTGAAGTCAAACCCACTGGCCAGCCTGATCTCGAAGATCTGGCATAGGGACTCCCAACTAGCTGCCCAGACGTCAATGCCGCTGTCTTTCACCTCCCTTGCACCGTAAACCCTCGTTGGATCCATGGGGTTCAGGTCTCGCACAAACTTGACTTTCCTCCATCTCCGTTGACCTGGCTGGTGGCTGAATAAGTCTTGATTGACCCATAATCTGTTGGTGACGTCTTGAAGACTCCGGATGAAGCTATCGTCCAACATTAGGAACCTGGTGGCGAGTTGAAGGGCTGGCTGCATAGCATTCCACACTCGGTCGTTGGTCTTGAAGCGTCAGTATCATGAAGCATCACTTCTCGGTTTCACGTACCCTGGGGTCCCATTCTTCACGTTCACCATCCAAGGTATACATATACCGGGGCCAATCAGACGTGTACCCAAAGCGGCGTGGATCTACCCATCGCTCGCGAGCAAAAAGACTTGACGCACAGGTTAGCGACAGTGCAGACAGATGAAAGATTAAACATACTGGTATATAGGGCCCGAGAGCTCGCTGTGTTCGGTGTCTGACATTGTAAAATATCCCTCGGCCTGTACCTAGTATTTTGTTAGTCAATGCTACGGGGACAGAAAACGGGCTCATTCGACTCACTTCATCCATTGTCAAGCTTCCGAAAAGGATATTCTGCCAGTTTTCGTCTATAACAAGGTCTTCATACTGTTGCATGTATTGCTGCTCAGTTTCGCCCAAATGCTGCAGATCCGGCCTCGTTCTCTCCATATAATCATCGACATGCTCTCCTGCTTGCTGCGCCAGCTCCCCAAAGCGGTCGAACAACTGCTTCCCAGTCTTGACCTCTGTATCGGCGGGGAAAAGTTGTCGACTCTCGGCTCTCGTGGGTGAGGTCCTCGAACGGCCGTCAGTTCGACCGGGGAAGATGCTAAATCGTTGTGCGTAGATACTTGGCTTTTGGAACTGGTCTCGAGGCAGTAGGGCTGGGCGCAGTCGATCGAAGATCATGTCTTGGATCTTGAAGACAGACTTTTCTCGTTCAGGGCCTTCATCCTGCCAGTTTGGGTCCGTCCAGGCAGGGCAGTATTGGATGTAATTGAAACTTCCTTGTACTGCGCATTTAGTCGGGGCATTGGGCTGGTTTTGTCCCTGCGGAGCTGAGGTGACACTGTGGTTTTGCCTAGTTGCATTGCTTGCACCTCCTGGGTTGGAAGCCATGGCTAAACAAATGGAAGCGTATATGAGGGAAGAGAGAATTAAAGCCGAACCTATGGCCAGAGAGTAAGAGAGAGTCTTTGACGTTTATATCGATCCAAGAGAAGGACAGACGATGTGTGCCATTGTAGTTCAAAGGGGTATTCATACACAGACATTGTGGGCAAGATCACGAGCCCTTTGTTCAGGACGAGAGCCTATTTTCGGTAGCATCTTTTGTCAAAGGGACCAGCCTATAGAATGGGATTCATGTGGCCAAGAAAGGGCGTTGAACTAGATCCCCACAGAGCTCGTCCCTGGGATCTCTGAATCTGGATAACGAGGAGTGGGCAACAAAGGTTCGTAAGCCACAAGACGGTAGTAATGCCGCCACAACCCATATTTGCATCAGTTGATGATACTCGCGAGGGTGTCATGATAAATAAAGACATACACGAAGCGGGCTGATCGAGTTCGATCAATTAGCTCTTTTTTTATTCTTTTTTTTTTTATGAATTGGTATGCTCGACGTGTATACAAGGCCAAGTGGCAGTATGAAGGAAACCAAGTATTGTTCCAAGCAAGCGCGTGGTCCGACTCTGTACGTATAATAGTGTTGGTAACAAGCCGAACGTTAATGGTTTGGCAAGAAATAAAGAGTACGGAGCATTGGTGAACAAGTGCATGAAAGAAGCAAGTAGCGCATGTATCAATAAGAGGACATTGAAGACGTTCTTGGCTGAAGCATTCGGAGAATCTGAAATCAGTCGGTATATGTAACTACGTAGCTCTGGACACTTGTTACTGGTTTCTGAGCCGGTAAGTTATGATAGTACTGGTACTCGTGAACATCATGTACAGCAACTGTCGGTGAGTTGCGGGGATATAAATCCGGGGCCCCGCGATATTCATGTCTGGGGGTCAAACGAAGATACTTCCACGAGGCATTTGATATGATGAATTCCTGGCGTCCCTTACCCTGAAGCCCGGATCTGGACATTTCGCTTCGCTACTCGGCCTCCTAAAGCATCCATCGTCCATTGTACATGTGTACCCATTCTTTGTATCGGTTGGTGAGCAACCAGGAGCCACTAGAATAGAAGTGCCGTGGCAACGTGGCGGAGAGAAAGGCAGGGAATCGCAGCGTTTTTTCTCTCTTTCTTCCCTGGTCGTAAAGCCGGTCCCACCACCCATGATCAGCCAAGGGTTCGAGCGTCGAGGGGCAGAAACCGAATCGGGACTAGGGTACTCTGTACATATGTTGGCTTGTACTCGGCGTGGCCGTCATTAGTTGGGTGGAAGCTTTAGTCCCCAAGACAAAGACGTTAGGAATGCGACAGTCAAAGGACTTGGAGTTGTGAAAACTGGTTCAAACTCGTAGATTTCTTGTCGGGTGTTAGGCAGACGAGGACTACTATTTAGTTCGAGGTTGGACCTGGGGTGTAAGTTATACCTCGCATTACGTGAACGTTAAGCAAAGCAAAGCAGCAGATATACTGCCTTGCTGAACACATATATCCCAAAAGATTACGAACTGATCAGTAGATTAAGTTATTTCAAATGAACTAAGAATGGTTTAAGGCTCTTTTCAAGCGTCACGCTTCCAACTGGTAGAGAGATACCTTCTCAGATAGGAGCTTTCACCAACGGTGTTTTCCAATTTGTTAAATCGCACCTGGCAGTATATCTAGAGTATTCTGTTTAACCAAAGGTTGGCTCGATAAGAGGCCCGGGCTTGACGGTTTAACGGGTGTACCGTACAGAGGAGCGAGTCAAGTCACTTCCAGGCTGAAATATGGAGTACGAATACGGCGATAAAGAATCAACCCGGCATATGAGATCACTGGCCTCAAATCTCGAAAGACACACCGTGCATGGTAGTATTATAAATAATGGCCATTATAAAGCTGGCTAGGCTGGATATCAATATTGAAACAAGGATCTAGAAGAATCTGTAACATGGACGCGGCTAAACAGTGAGAGGTCGTCAGGGAGACGGCGGGAAGTGGAGAAGATATCTCAAGTGGGCAGAAAGATTGGAGCAGTGGCTGGAGTGCTTCATGATTCGAGGATAGGTTGTCGACTGCGCAGAGTAGTGAAAGAAGCTGCTCCGACAACATCCGCCGTTGGGAACCAGACTTGCTTAGAGCCCAACGAAGCTCTGATATGAACCTCGTGTAGATATGACCTCACGCCTCAGCTCAGTGCAGCAGTAGGGAGTTTCAAAGGACGCAACTTTGGTAGCAACATATGCTACTGCGATCATGCGTTGGGTTTCACACCATATCTTGACATATTTGCCTCTTCTGCTCCAGGACAACAAATAATGAATCGCTGTCCTCTTCAAGGTGCATCATTTGTGCATGGGTCTAGCCCAGCGAGGCACTACATCGCACATGTCTCCACCTCTCACCGCCCTCATCCACTTACTTGTTTGGGTTTGGCGCGTGCGCTGATAAAACCGATAAGCTGAGTCGCCGCCGCCGAGGAGGGGTTAAAAAATGGAGGGGTAGAGCGCCTTTGAAAATTTTGGTGGCAAGGGAAAAATTTGAGCAGCGAGAGTGCATAAAATTTGTGGCCCTGCCTCTCTTCCTTTTTCAATACTTCTTCCCTCCTCTCCCATCTCCTTCTCTTTCTTCCTCCTCCATCGCTCTCCGGTCGTCCTCCTCCAGACGAACCTCTCTTACTTTCTTTACTTCGCGTTCTAGTTTGTTCGTCGGACTCACCTCCCTTGAACGAACACCGCCCCTCATCAAAGAGGAACTTCCCGTCATCGCCGATTAAAACAGAGTCGACTCCTCCATCGATCTCTGTCACTTCGACGACCTCTTTTTTTCTTCCTTATACCCCAGAAAAGAAAAACCCCAAACATCGACATCATGCCTACCGAGAACCAGCAGTCGATCAAGGTCCTGGACGAGCTTTTCCAGAAGCTCACCGTGTCCAAGGAGTCCTCTGACATCAAGGAGTCTTCCACCGAGCTGGCCTCTTTCATCAACGGCCGCATCGGTGACCAGGTTGTCCCTGACAAGTAAGTATATATTTCATACTGCCAGCATTTGGCTTTCCGTTCTGGGCGTTATTGGGCGTCTTAAGCCGAGGGCTTGGCCTACACGGTAAGGGCATCTGTCATTCTTATGCACTCAGTTTCCGCCTCGCTCGCTTGGTGCAGTCAGCAATCGCTGCTGATGTGTACTATGCGTGTGAGACGTAAATCTGGGAAGCGGTTTGGATGGCTGGCCTCTACCATGAGACAAGCCGAGTAGCAGAACTTTTTCTGCTTCTCGTTTGCCCCTCCCCCTCTACGGGTCGGGTCCATGGACGCCCAATCTTGCCCCGCCAGATTTGGGCCAAGGTCGATTTTGAGCGCTAGGCCCATTATTAGTGACCCCTCCCTGCTGAGCATCCACAAAAAAAACTCAAGCGACCTTTCACGTGCTAACCACTCTTGCCTACAGTGTCATCGAGGGCCTGAAGAAGCAGCTCGCCAACAAGAAGGACGCCACCGCCCGTGAGAAGGCCTGCATCGCCATCGAGACCATTGCTTCCCACGCCGAGGTCTCTGCCACCGTCGAGCCTTACCTCGTCGTCCTCCTCCCCAGCGTCCTTGCCGCTGTCGGCGACAAGATCACCGCTGTCAAGAATGCCGCCCAGGCTGCTGTCCTTGCCATCGCTGGCGCTATCAACGCCAACGCTGTCAAGGCTGCTCTTATCTCCGTCATGGAGTCCATCCGAAGTGCCCAGAAGTGGCCCGAGAAGATGGCCGCTCTCGACTTTGTTGATGCTCTCGTCAAGAACTCTCCTGCTCAGCTCGCCTACCGTGTTCCTGAGCTCATCCCCGTCATCTCCGAGTCCATGTGGGACACCAAGAAGGAGGTCAAGGAGCGTGCCTACAAGACCATGGAATCTCTTTGTCAGCTTATTGTCAACAAGGATATCGAGCGGTTCATTCCTGAGCTGATCAAGTGTATTGCCAAGCCCGAGAACGTCCCCGAGACCATTCACTTGCTCGGTGCTACCACCTTCGTTACTGAGGTCCAGGAGCCTACTCTTGCCCTCATGGTTCCCCTTCTGGATCGTGGTCTCGCTGAGCGTGACACCGCCATCAAGCGAAAGACCGCTGTCATTGTTGACAACATGTGCAAGCTCGTCGACGACCCCAACATTGTCGCTCCTTTCTTGCCCAAGATGATGCCTGGTCTCCAGAAGAACTACGAGAACTTGGCTGACCCCGAGGCTCGTGACAAGACCAAGCAGGCTCTTGACACCCTCACCCGTGTTGGCGACATCAAGAACGGTGTCATCCCTGAGGCCAAGAACGACGGCGCTCTTAACGTTGTTATCCCCAAGGTCAAGGCCGCTCTCTCTCCCAAGTTCGCCAACTACGTTGAGAAGATGGGCCCCGTTGTTGAGTACATTGCTGCCATCGCTGGTCAGCTTGTTGACGAGAAGGAGGCTGAGTCCATGATCTGGGTCGAGAACCTCAAGCCTTACATCGCTGTCATCTCTGGCATCGACAACGCTGAGTCCATCGTCGAGAACCTCCGCAAGACTACTCTCCCCGGCGCTGTCGCCGAGGCTGAGAAGGAGGAGGATGAGGAGGAGGGTGAGGATCTTTGCAACTGTACCTTCTCTCTTGCCTACGGTGCCAAGATTCTTCTCAACCAGACCCATCTCCGCCTCAAGCGTGGTCAGCGTTACGGTCTTTGCGGTCCCAACGGTTCCGGAAAGTCCACTCTTATGCGCGCCATCAACAACGAGCAGGTTGAGGGTTTCCCCAAGCAGGACGAGGTCAAGACCGTCTTCGTCGAGCACGATCTTGACTCTGCCGATACTGAAATGACCACCATCGACTGGACCATGAAGAAGCTCCAGGAGGCTGGTGTCACCACCACTCAGGATGATGTCGAGAAGCAGCTCAACGACTTCGGCTTCACCGAGCAGATGGTCAAGGGTGAGATCAGCGCCCTCTCTGGTGGTTGGAAGATGAAGCTGGCTCTGTGCCGTGCCGTCTTCGAGGCTCCCGATATTCTGCTTCTTGACGAGCCTACCAACCATTTGGATGTGAAGAACGTTAAGTGGCTCGAGGAGTACCTCAAGAACTCCGCTTGCACTTCCATCATCGTCTCTCACGACTCCGGTTTCCTCGACAATGTCTGCCAGCACATCGTCCACTACGAGCGCTTTAAGCTCAAGCGTTACAAGGGTAACCTGGCTGCTTTCGTCGCCCGCAACCCCTCTGCCAAGTCTTACTACGAGCTTGGTGAGTCCGAGATGGAGTTCACCTTCCCTGAGCCCGGTTTCCTTGAGGGTGTCAAGACTAAGGCCAAGGCCATTCTCCGTGCCACCAACATGTCCTTCCAGTACCCTGGTACCTCCAAGCCCCAGATCAGCGATATTTCCTTCCAGTGCTCTCTGGGCTCTCGTATTGCTGTCATCGGTCCCAACGGTGCTGGCAAGTCTACCCTGATCAACGTCCTCACTGGTGAGCTCATCCCTACCCAGGGTGAGATCTACCAGCACGAGAACATCCGTATCGCCTACATCAAGCAGCACGCTTTTGCCCACATCGATAACCATCTCGACAAGACTCCTTCCGAGTACATCCAGTGGCGATTCCAGACTGGTGAGGATCGTGAAACTATGGACCGTGCCAACAAGATCATCACCGAGGCCGATGAGAAGGCCATGGACAAGGTCTTCCGCGTTGAGGGTTCTCAGCGTCGTGTTATCGGCATCAACAGCCGAAGAAAGTTCAAGAACTCTTACGAGTACGAGTGTTCTTTCGCCCTCGGCGAGAACATCGGCATGAAGAACGAGCGATGGATTCCCATGATGTCTGCTGACAACGCATGGCTTCCCCGAAACGAGCTTCTGGCTTCTCATCAGAAGATGGTTGCCGATGTCGATATGAAGGAGGCCCTTGCCTCTGGTCAGTTCCGACCTCTGGTCCGAAAGGAGATTGAGTCTCACTGCGCCAACTTCGGTCTCGACGCTGAGCTCGTTTCTCACTCTCGTATGCGTGGTCTGTCTGGTGGTCAGCGTGTCAAGACTGTTCTCGCCGCCTGCTCTTGGCAGCGACCTCATCTTATCGTCCTTGACGAGCCTACCAACTACCTTGACCGTGACTCCCTCGGTGCCCTGTCCAAGGCTCTGAAGAAGTTCGAGGGTGGTGTCATCATCATTACCCACTCTGCCGAGTTCACCGCCAACTTGACTGAGGAGGTCTGGGCCGTCATGGACGGCAAGATGACTCCTTCCGGCCACAACTGGGTCCAGGGCCAGGGTTCTGGACCTCGTCTCAAGGCTGACGATGGTGACGAAGAGGAGAAGTTCGACGCTATGGGCAACAAGATTGTTACCACCAAGAAGAAGGTCAAGCTGAGCTCTTCTGAGGCACGAAAGAAGAAGAAGGACCGTATGGCCCGCCGAAAGCGTGGTGAGGAGGTGTTCTCTGATGAGGAGGATCTGTAAACGGATCTCCTTCCACGCCTATACTCGATCATGTCTTGTGACGACTTCTCTTGATGACTACATACCATTTTCCTTTGTCATGCGTTGATCAAAAAAAGTTACGGGCGCGTCTTTTGGTAATGGATGAACGCGCTTTTGGGCTCCCGATAGACGGACTGCTCTGTTAGACTACCACCATGGAGGAAGGAGGAAATGACATGGGGGATTGGAGGATCCCAACTGTGTTGAGCCCTCGACCTGGTGGGTTTGGAGGTTGGCAAATAGTTAGAGCCAAATAGACTTGATTACGATCAATCTTTGTCTTGTGAATGAATGATTGTGAACGATTGTGAGTGTCGTGATATGTGGTATGACTTCTGCTCTTGAGGTAACAGCTTGGACCTTTTGTTTGCTGAGATAATGCTATTCTAGTTGTCGCAGCTTTCAAGCAAGGAACTTGAGTGTCAGTAATACCAGTCAACGTCTTGTGCCAAGTCAAAAGCATTTTCGGCTGCCCTACAAGTGATTTCATGTCTCGCTCTAGTTATCGCATCTCGCTCGAGGTTTGAAGAACCATTCCAGACATCTATAGATAAGGTCAACTGCAGTCCCAAGCCGCACCAAAATGCCAATCTCCCATGTCTTCATCTTCGTACAACCAATGCCCTTACTTCATTCTTCACGATGGGCCGAATGTTACTTGCGTTACATTGCCAAAGTCCAAAAATGAACCAACATCTCCGATGATGGCTACGGAACTAGTAGACACAAGGGCAAAAAGAAATTTTGATGAGACTGGGACTCGAACCCAGGAGGATTGCTCCACCAGGAAATTGGTGTTAAGGTTAACCTTAACCTGGCGCCATAACCAACTCGGCCATCTCACCGAATTCGATAAGAAGTTGTGTGGTAGTCTGACATATGAACTTCCCCTCACCCCACAAAGTCTTCTCACGCACCATCAAGTTGAAGAATTATGCACGAAGGCTCCCATTCTCTGGCCTTGTTGAAATAAAGTGCTTCATCGCTTGAGATATGAAGAAACCCAGCTGTTGTTGGCTTGGCCCAACCCTGGTTGCAGCAGAGCGAGACGATCTTGAATTCTACACTTTCGGATCAACGGCGGTGCTTGAAGGATCACAGAATATCAACATTGGCTTGCCAAGGTCCATGATCTCAGGTCCTGACATCTCTACGTGAAATAAAAGATTATAACATATTGCGTGGCAACTGGACATGCGCGGACGCTAGAGGTGCGATTGGCACAACAGCGATGGACGTTCGTAGTATCCAAGCACACTCCGTCTTTGCAAGCCTGTTCATAGAACACATTCAGACACGGTCCCTTTTCCTAGAAATAGAACACCAGTTTGATATGTTTCTGTTCAGTTCTCGAAACCAAGTAATTCCCATTTAAAGAACCATGAGTTGGAATGTGACCCTACCGTCAAGGACTTGCTCATGAAGCCCACACCTGTCTGTCACCTTATTCTAGCCTAAGCGAATATCACCGCTATAAAGCCAGATATAGCCTCGGTTATCCTGCCTCACATCTTCCGGCCGGGGCCCGACTCACCGGCGCCGGAAGACCCACCACCTCCTGGACCGCAAGCACCTACCGTGGTAATCTTCTGCGTATCGACGTTCTGGTTCTTGAACGATATGAGCATCAAGAATGTACACGGCCTTGAAGCTCATACCTGCACACGGTGCCTAGGGTGTTTCCCGCATACGTAGCATGGAGATAACTTGAAGAAACCGACCCCTGCACATTGAGACACATTCCAAAACCACCCTTGTAAACACTCTCCTATTCCGTCCAACACGGTCTTCAATACCGACATGTATGAACGGTTTCACGGCTCCAGACTCCGTGTCTTCTCTTTCACTATCAGTACAGAAGAACCCATAGCACAACACTTATCAACCCCAAAAACCTTATCACCAACATCCCTGCTTTTCATCACCCTCCTCTCGTCTCTCGTCTCCAATCTTTACTACACCCCCTTCTAGAAACTTCCCAAGTCTCACTCCCCCTCCATCTCTCCCCTTTTTGCATCAATTGTCCCGGCGCGATCTGCACTATGAGCCGCCCATTGAGCTACGAGCTAAGGAATTCTTAAAGCAACTTTACGCAACGCTCAGTAAGAGGCAAGTCAATGCTTGCTCTACGCTGCCGATCACGAGATCGGCTACAGCTATCTATTGGCCGTACCATGTGAGGACTGCCAACCTTGGTGCATGGAATCGGACATATCACAACGGCGCAGGAACATCAAGTTGGTTGCGCTGTACGTCATGAACGTGCAGTTATTATATTATATCTGCGGAAATTCGCAGGCGTCTCACTATAGTCAGAATTTAGATAAGAGCATAATCGATCATGAAGAGCAACTTTAGGCGAAATAGCATCAAAGTTGCGGTATTGTCGTTATGTAAGATGATTATCGTAGCAGATTCCCTGCTACGACAGACATCACGATCATATCAATGTCACAAGTTGATGATATGAAGAAAAGTAAACAAAATACGTGTCTTGGGTATAATTTCAACAGAAAAATGCTCAATATGTACAGTCAAACGGCATGTTCTAAGAACTCGTATATTGTACCTGTAGCTGACTTTCAACCATTTTCTTTACAAAGTCCAATCCACTCTACTCATCTGAATATGTTTTGGCCTTGAGGCCAACAAGCTGTCCTATCTCCTGCCAGAATCCTGTAGGAGGTGATGTGATCGAGTTCTCGTAAGCGTCGATGATGGGGCGCTCCCAAGTGAGATCAACCTCATGGGGGCGGAGCCAGCGAGTCTTCTTGTAAACCTTCCAGAAAATGAACAAAGCAGGCGCAACGAACTGCATGGTGTAGTTCTGGAAGAAAGTCTCTGTGTTCCAAGGCTGGAAGGACTTGTAACCGTAACACATGACAACGCAAATTTGAAAAATGAGGCCGAAAATAGCGCACCACGGCTGGAAACGACCGTAGTAAGGCATCTTGGATCGGTCAACTCCCTGAGCCTTACAGGCTCGGTAATAGTTGAGAAATGTGAGTCCCATGACGATATAGTTGATGAGACCACCAGCTGTCATAAGGGCAATAAGCCAGTTGAGGACCTTAGCTGAACCACTGCCGCACTGGAGGAATGAGAGCATGGGGAAAAACATGACCACACAGAAACACCAAATTGGAACACCAGAAGCGGTAGTCTTTCGCAGGACTCGCGGGGCACGACCCTCAAGGGCGAGACCATAGAGCGATCGAGTGGCGCAGTAAGTATAGGTGTTGCCAGCCGAAAAGATCGAAGTAAGCAGGAGAGCGTTGACAATGTCAGGGAGCACACTAACGCCCAGAATATTCATGGCCATGACATAGGGCGATGCGGCAGCAGTACCGCTTCCCTCTGTGCCAGAAACGAAGATACTTACAAGCTGGGGGTAGTTGTAGGGGACGACAATGCCGACAGCAAGGGAGCCCATGATAAAGAAGAAGCAGAATCGATAGTAGACCGTCTTAAAAGCAGCCTTGATGTAGACACTAGGTCGCTTGGCCTCAGCAGCCACCATGGAGATATATTCAGGGCCAACAATAGTGAAACCGGCACTCCAGAGGGCTCCGAGAAAGCCCTCGAAGCGACCTAGGTCGTGGGAACCGTAGACGTCGGAGAAGGCACCAGGGTTTGACCAATACCGGAAACCATACGCATCTCCTTTGGGGTTACCACCAACCATCGTGATGAAAGTAAAAGTGAAGAGGATAAGGATCAGGATGACCTTGCCGCCCGATAGCCAGAATTCGGCTTCACCGTAGGCTTTGACAGCCAGGATATTTAGAAGACTAAATCACGCGAACAGAGTTTAGCATGCGATCTTGATTCACAGGAGAGTGGAGGGCAGATCCCGTGTCGACGGCCAGCTAAGGGGAGTCATGCTCGAGAGCATAGTACCACGTCAAACAACACAAGAAAAAATAGGACGGTCCTGGGGAGTGTTTCTTACGCATATAATATAATGACACCAATACAGATGCCAGCTGTAGGACCAGGGTCCGTGATCTTGGGGCTCCAGTAGGAAAGGACAAGATTGATGGCGGTAATTTCGAACGGGATAAGAAGACCTTCGTAAAGAAAGAAGTTCCAACCGGCCATGAAACCAAGAGCATCATCGGCCCAGTGACCGGCGAGACGAACGAAGCCACCAGAAACGGGCATATAGGTGCACATCTCGGCAACACCATTGTTCACACATGCGAGGACACCAGAGTAGATTGTATAGGCGAGGAACAGACCCAGAGGACCACCCTTGGCGAGACCACCGCCGATACTCACGAAGAGAGCTGTACCGATGGAGCCACCAATGGCAACGAGCTGGATCTGTCGGTTGTTGAGAAGACGGTGCAGGCCATCGGCATTATCCATAGTGTGCCCGGTAGCAACGTCGCCGTTGTCGGCCAGGTACTTGTCGGGTGAGCCGTCATTGTTGACGTACTTTTGGGAGTTCTTCTCCTCGTCGGAAGCCATCTTGTGAGAATTTACTGCCACCAAGCTTGTATTCGGTCTGTCGCGATGTTCTTACGAACAAGGTCGAAGGGAAGCTCAATCGAGCAAAGAGCCTGCAAAGCAATCAAGCAGCAGACAACTGGATAGTATACGCCTTGTTAGCCACAAGGTGTTGAAAAGACGTTGAAAGTAAAAGACGAGAGTGTGGGGGGGGGGAAGAATGTTGTATCATGGAGGTGCGGGCGCCGAAGTTAATAAGTGAAATCTGACATGGGGAAGGAAGTACGATTGACCCCAGCAGCGCCTTACTTACGTTTAAGGCAAGGTATGTTCATGGCATGCATCGCAGGCCAAGTCCTGGGAGTACGACATGTAGCGCACTTCCTACGCTATACCTCGAACTGTTGGCTGTTGGCTGTTGGCTGTTGGCTGTTGGCTGCTGGCTGCTGGCTGTGGCTGTGGCTGTTGATGGCACGGGATGCGTGGATGATAACAGGGATTAGTCAAAAGAGGAGTGGCAAGTTGATGCCAACTCCTTCAGGCTACCTCGATCCCAAGTATCCGCTCCCTCACTTGAGGTATATAAAATACCTCGGCTGGATGTAATGGGTCGGCGACATGGGCCGGGTACTTCTCACACACCCTGTCGGGTTAAGTGCCAACCAACCAATCTCGACTCTGGCTTGATTTGTAGTTTCGATTTTTATTGCTTTTACCTCAAAGTAATTGTCTTCAACTGTTGCGCTGCGTTCTTTTCACAAACAAACATTTTTCTTCGATCCCACGATTGGTCTGAGGGTGCGGAGTATATGCGTCAGGGTCAGGCTGGGCGACAGGTCATATTCGGTGTTGCCATCTACTGACCATTGGTAAGATCCAGAGGAACGGTTCGTCGCCACGAATTCTGTTCATGATAGGTCACGAGACTCTCTGGACTTCCAGCAGAGACAGTAAATTCAAGCGGTTTCAGCTCTCCACTTGGTGCCACCACGGAAGCACTGCCCTCCCTTCGTTCACAGTCATCTTGCTCTTGTTCCTTGGCTTATTATTCCGTCTAACCTGTACAGCTTCGCACTGCCAGCCATTCAGTTGGAGCGGATGCGATCTTCCCTAGCAATGCTAGCCAGATAGATGCCTGGCTTGATAGCTTCATCTTATTGCCATTGGCCTCGAGATAAGCTGTCGGTCCGTTTTGCGTCTTTGAAAATTATTCTTGTACCACCTGGAAAAAAGGTACTTCGCCCATGAAGCCCCGTTCTCCACCACCTCTCCATGGGGGTGGGATCTTCTCCACCACGGATGTCTCTTCTCCACCAGTATGTACTGGACCTTGTACAATGGATGCATACTTGTCAGGGTGCTTCCCCGACAGTGGTTCACACAAATAAGGGTGCCTCTGGGCGGTACAATGGCGGTTAGATTCTACGGAGTACAGTAGGGCCCTGACGCCTGAATATGCTGATCTGCAGAATTCATCCCTCATTAGCTCTGGTGTCTTCTAGGCACCCGACTGACCGATGCCTTGTGGTCAACAATGGAGTTTTCGAGTCGAAAGGCCCCAGTTGGAGACGACTGGCAGGGAAGATACCGTCAGAGGGGCTGCCTCCACTGAAAAAGCAGTGTGGAGCTTCCCCAAATGTCGCCCCAGGTGGGTGGCCTCCACTGAAGCGGATGATGATTGGACCTTTACTTCAGTGGCCAGTGCCCTAAACAAGTCCCCGAAAGATAAGGCCCCCTTCAGTTCATACAGCCAACCAGATCCATCAAAGACATGCTTGTCTGCGTAGCGTGATGTCGAATATCTGACCGAACAATCTGATTTTTCCGCGTCATATCCGAATAGAGGTGTATACGTCGGAAATAATTGTGAGTGATTATGTTTATTAAGAAATGTGCATGTGAACTCCTGTCTTGTCACTGCAAATCGAAAGACCGCCTTCCTCCCTCCAAAGTGTTTACATGCTTTGACGTCATCATCAGCTGAAGGGTTAATTGCACCTGCCAAATTTGGCCACCCACCTTTTTGTCAATGGAAGGTTGCCAATGTCAACATTTTCACAAACACGCGCCGTTCGCTTCGCTCCTTTGACCTACTGTATTGCATAGGCAATACAGTCACTGATCAGTGACATGAAATTCGTTCCAACCTTGCTTCAGCTATGGGTATTGAATTAAGAATATGGGGGTCGCATGCGAGCATCGTAGATCCACGAACCCCCCTAAAACGAGTCCCAGCTCCACGGAATCAGGGGTTTTCCTGTAATATCTGACAGTTTGATACAGGGTCATGATAAACTCGAACATCGAATGATTTTTACATAAATCTTCTCTGAACGATGTCTGTATTTGCCGCCCTCCACTCACACCAACTCTCGTGAGCGTCAACCTGGGCTCTCACGCCGCGCATGTCAACTCCTGAACAGTTCGTTATCATCAAGTCCACCGGTCACGTGCCAATCGCCAAGGTGGTGTTGAGCAACGGAACGAGCGACGCAGCCAAGAAACGCCCAGACATTCAGATGTAACCCCAGCGTAACTTGACGTTGTCAGCAGCTGGTCAGCCTACCTCTCATTTGCTCAGAACGAACAGCAAAGCCTCAAGAGTCTATGGCAACCCGGATTTTTGATCTACAAATTGGTACCGGAGACAATGAAGGCTTGCACAGACGGGAGCGCACTTGGTCGTCTTACATACAGTGAGCCTCAACGTTCAATCTTGTACTTAGAACCTGCCTCCAGATCACCTGGGGGGCCAAGCCTGTATACCTGCGCTGTAACATTGTGATGACAGTCACTGCAGCACTTGGCTTGCCCCTGTCACGCGAGGAAGAAGTCATAGTGCAGCCAAAATATGCACCATGTAGGTACTGCTCCTTGTCTGATGGCGAACCAGCTGAAGGTGAGATGCTTGATTCCTGGACATCCTTGCAACGGTCCAGACCCTCCTCATGGCTCAGGAATTACGCCCGACCAGAGAAGTTGGTTTTGTGGGCCGAGGCATATAGCATACCACGTATGCAATTCTATGAACTGCGCTTGGCGCGGCTGGCGCCAGTCTCTCGCTCATTTGATTTATGAAGTCTGCCGTCTAATACTCGCCGTGTAGCGTGTCCGCCCTGGTTCATGTTGGCTGAGCCCATTGCGGTCTGTCGTCTTTTACGGAATTAGTTCTGTGCGTCCGCAGGGGAATGTCCTACAAATATCCAATAAACCGTCTCAAACGTTCAATAGCTTGACGTACGTGCAACTAGGGTCTAAGCCTGCTCCACTGCTCGATTCCTTCGTCTGAACGCGATGCAGGCTATTCGCAGGGAGTGGAAGGCTGTGTCTGCCAATTCTTGGCACCGACGCGCCTGGCGTTAGTCTTATTGTTGCACTGCTTTGGCAAGAAAGTGTACGGACTTGGCCGTGTGTTGTGTGCCGTACAAAGGCCTCCCTGACAGAACTCTGTAGGCATAAGCAAAGATTGTCTCAGTCACTACCAATCCGTACTTGCGCCGCTGTACGTCGGGCACCTGAGTACATGGCACTGAAAACAGCACAAATCACTACAGTTTGGAGAAGTAAGCTTTTTCTCCGAATCATGACAAGCTCAGAGACAAATAAGAACCTTCCTAGCTATCGGCATTAGGCCGAGTCTTGCGCTATGGGATCCATTCACCAGTCAGCAGTCACACCTTCCATCATCTATCTCTGAGGAGGGCTTGAAGCTTGCTGGACTTGCCAGCTGGACCGTTTCCATAGAGCTTTGTTGTGCTGTTACAATTGGTACGGTTCCCCATTCGCAGACCCCCGTTCTAGACGTCCCGGAGAACAGTTAACAGTTGCCGTACCATGTCGGAGAAATGCCCTTCCCCGACGTAACCTAGTCACGGTATGGAGATGTCGATTTGGTCTAGATCAGGGACTGAAAAGTGGGAATGAAACGTAGTGAGCAGACAAGGGCCCTGCTGACTGCTACGGACCCTGACGTTTCTTGGTAAAATGACGCTGAAGCTGAGAGGCTAGAGAAAATATATGCAGGGTGCTTTGACCGTACAAAACTTGGTCTGCCTGGTCAAGCTACTGAGATTGTCGGATGACGGATGATGAGAGTATCCACAATGTCCGAAAACATCGTATCGGTTCGATTAAGCCGTGGATGAAATCTCTTCACCTATCGAACAATACGACGGCTGATAGAGGGATAGCCAAGAAAGACAGAATAAGCCCCAAGATCCCAAGCTCATGACCTGTTCAGGACAAGCTTCCAATCTTTCGATGCAAAGATTATTCAGTTTAACCAAAGAGAAGTTCTGGTTTCCCCAAAGCCCTGCACTTGCAAGAGCGAAACAACTGAGGCTTGAGCGATTCTAAGACGCACAGTTCAATAGAGTGGTTGATAAGTTGCCATATCGCCCACACTGATTTGCTTAGGCATGCTATTGACATAGAATTATTTTTTTATCAGTGGAAAACATGACAATGCCTCCCAAAGACTCGACCCGACTCCATCGACTACCTGCCCGAGATGCAGGCCGTGGACAGCTCGGCCGGAACGGAGACTTTTCGGTGGGGGGAAATTCCGTCCTTTCGGTGACCGGCCGGTGAGGGGCAGGTGCGGTGCGGTGCGGAGAAGTGGGAAAGAGAAGAAAAAAAAATCTACAGCGAAGTTAATGGAAGCCTATGACTGTATTAGTAAACAGCAGGCACAACTTTAACAACATCCACCAAAAATATACCAACAGAGGATCGAGTCTCAGACAATCGCCTCTTGTGCGATCGCTCACACGGAACAGCGCATTTCCTCTCGTATTGCTTAGGGAAAAAAGAAAACAGAGCAATAGAGGCTATCGTCAGTGCGAGACCGGGGCCAAGACCTAACCCTGCTCTCGAGTCGCTATAACGTTGACGCCCAACTCGCACCTTTTTTTGGTCAACCAAAGACAAATTCAGGCCTGGGGATAGCTACGGTTATAGCTATGGGTAGTACGAATGCGTATGGCAGTGCCTTGCGCAATGGGCGCTATGCCTCTATTCTTCTCTCGAAGTCCGATGCCGTATCGGACCCAGCCCCGGTGGCCGGGGCTCTGATCGATGCCTTTGTTACCCGGTTGGTTTCCTCCGGTTCCGGCTCCGATTCCAAGACGGAGCCATCGGCAGATGTTCCCCAGATTCTGTCAGTTGGCCTTGCTGCCTTGAATGCCTTCCTTCAAGTCAACGTCACTGGTCCTGTTCTTCCAGAGTCAGCGGCTCTTAGCACACTTATCACCGAGGCATGGGCCAGTGCGCAGCCAGATGATACTAAAAAAACTCAAGTTCATCTTCATAAGGCCTGTCTTAGTTATCTCGAGGTCGATGGTGTCTCACCATATGCTTACATCCCTCACCTGGAACTCTTCGCCTTAACACGACATATCATCACACAGGAGCTCAGCCAAGCCACCAATGATATTGTTGAGATCCCCTCTGAGGATAAGCCATTCAAGTGCAGTCTTGCTTGGACACGGCTTCGAGTCAACGTGTGGCACTACAAGCTCTTGACACAGCCTAGTTTGGGTCATGGTTCAAATTTTGCTCGAAGTTCTCAGTGGAGTGATGTGCCAACACTGGCCTCGCAGATCTTGGGTGGTATCGACAGTGTGCGAGCTCAGGTCCTCGGAGAGGAGGTATGGGCTTCAGAAGATGATGCTTGGAGCCGCGAGGAGAAGGTGCAGTTTCTCGTTGAGGCGGCCAACAACTACATCTTGCTAGGCCGCGACGATAAGGCCAAAGAAGCTCTGAAGGAAGCTTCTCAAACAAGCGGCCTAGAGTACGCACTGTCAGGTGCCCTGGGAAAGAGGACCAAATTCCAAGAAAACAGCATCAGCCAGCTTGTTGTTTTGGCCAAGAGCGGCGCTGAACAACGAGTCGACGATGCTGAAGAGGAGGCCAAGCCGGATGCTCTTCAACTTAACGACGATACTCTACACGAGGAGATCCAGTTCGCGAAGGAGGAGAACGAAATCGACCAGAAAGCCTCACTGCCCGCTGCGTTGGCTGACCTCTCACCCGATGACCAGCCTCAACTCTCGCCGCTTGACCAAATTATTCTTCTCACTGAGGCGACGCTCAAGGATGCTTTCTCGCCCATCGACACTTTGACCTCAGCAGAGGTTCTCCCCTATGCAGTGCGAGTCATTGGAGACAAGTCGACCAACTGGCAGATCTACACTCACGCGTTGCTGGTCCGATCGCGAATTGAGGTACACCGCAGCCGAACTGTTGAGCGAGGCGTACTTCAGCTCCAAGCCGTGGCTGACCAAGTCTTGACTGATACCACCGCTGAAGCCCAGCAAAAGGCTGAGGCGAAGGAGCGGGATGCTGAGACTGACGCTCCGGCTATCCAGATCACTGCCCCTGATCAGACTTCTGCGCCCGTCCAAAGTAAACCCACCTCTTTCCTACCTGCACCTAAGGCCTCGGAGTCTGCCCCAGTACAAGTGCGTCTCGAGTATATCCATGCCATTTGCTCTCCTCCCCGATGGCATCTCGAGTCCGAGCTGGCCTACGCCTGGGCCGGTATCGGCTCCTTGATCTCTGCTCTTGAGATCTTCAAGCGCCTTCGACTTTGGGCCGAGGTTGCACTCTGCCTTGCCAGCGCTGGGGCATCCGAAGATGAAGATGGCCGTGGCAGTGGCGGTGAGGAGAAGGCTAAAGGAATCATTCGATGGAGACTGTTCCACCGCACTGGCGAAACAGCATCGCCATCAGATCCCGATGATGAGGATATTGGCGATGATGTAACGCTTCTCAAGGGTGCAGACTTCTCGGGACCTGAGCGACATCCTTCACCACCTAACGCTCCCCGACTGTTCTGCATTTTGGGTGACATCGAGAACGACCCTTCATACTATGAGCGTGCTTGGGAGATCTCCAAGCACCGCTATGCCCGAGCCCAAAAGTCGCTCGGTGAGTATTACCTGCAGAACAAAGACTGGGAGCAGGCTCGTGAGGCATACAAGAAGGCAACAGCTGTCAACCGCCTAAGCCCCGAGATGTGGAGTCGTCTTGGAGATATCAGCCTGCGACTTGCACAGTTCGGCGACGCTGCCGAGGCCTTCAATCGTTCCATCGGATCTGCGAGCGACACAGCTGGAGGTGAGGATGCCCGAACTTGGAGCAACCTGGGAAGTGCCCTTTGGAGTCTCTACTGCGAGGTCGTCGCCGATGCCAAAAAGAACCCTACTACCATCACAGAAACCCCAGCGCCGGTCTCTGCAGAAGATGAAGAGGACGACGTTGCACTCGCCACCTCAACCAAGCCCTCAGACCGTGACCCAGCGACTCTCCTGGCCCAGTCCCTCGCGGCTTACAAGAGAGGTGCTTCCATTGCCCACGACAACTGGCGAATCTGGGACAATGTACTCACTCTGGGTTCACGTGTACAGCCACCCGCTGTGACCGACATGATCCTCGCGATCAAGAACATCATCCGTATCCGCAAGTCAGAAGATGCTGTTGATGCTGACGTCCTTGGAGCACTGCTTCAAGACGCCGTTCTCTCGGTTGAGAAGACAACAGATACAGGCGTGTACGATCCTCCCCGCGGAACACCAGAGCGACTTGTGATGCGTCTGTTCGAAGAGGAGTTGATACCCCTCATCACACAGCGCTCTGAACTCTGGACTCTGGTCTCACGACTCCGAGCTTGGAGAAGAGATTACGCAGGTGCAATCGATGCAGCAGAGCGAGCTTGGCGTGCAGCCGTAGGCTCCTCGGGCAGTGGTCTCTTGCCCGGCGCAGCAGCCACGACAGCCGACGAGGCGCGAGACTGGACTGTTGACGAGGGTGCATGGACCATCGTTGTGCAGAGGACCGATGAGTTGGTGTCTGTGTTTGAGAACTGGGGTCCTTCTGTGGAGACAATCGGTAGCAGGTGGAAGGGCAAGGCGAGGAGCGCAGTGAGGACCGTCATGGGCAGAGGAAAGGAAAGTTGGGAGGGAAGTGAGGGCTGGAAGACTCTGGAGAATTTGATGGAGGGATTGAGGATTTCCTAAGGATATATAGGTTGGGTTATAAAAAGGGGTTGGCTAGGCCATGAGAAACATGTCAGACATGATAAAAGAGTAACATGAAGGATAGACAAAACTTGGGAAATGCAGACTTTTAAATACTGGAGCCCTTTCATAAAGGGAAACCGCGGATTGAAAGCTGGGAGACATTTGCGATGTCGGAGAACCCTCGCAAACAGATCATAAATGGGGTGTGCGGAATATTCAACAACACTTTAACGCTTTTACTACTTTCCTACACACTAGGCGATACCCCGTATCGAATACAACGCTTCGCCAGTAAGATAATCTCCAACGCTGTTCCAACAAAACTGCCTCCCGATGTTTCGCCTTCACTTATCAAGCATCATCTCATATCCCATAATCGAGCCAATGTCTTTTAACCCTTCCTCAGCTTTGGCTTAAGAGTCGTCTCGCAAAAATGCCAGTAGTCTCAGACAATGTACATCAACGAACCTTCTTGATATGATAGTCAAAATCCAAAGGGAAAGACTTCTATTTCTTGCCCTTCTTGCGGCCTGGGACGACCTTGAAGCCGGCGGCTTGCATGCTGGTATCTTCGCGAGGGCTGGTGGCAGTAGCAGCGGCGGCATTGCTGGAGCTTCCCTTCTTGGCAACTTCGCTCCAACCGCCGCCGTTTCCTCCCTTGTTTTCGGGTTGCTTCTCAACGACTCCGCGCTCAGCAAGCTTCTTGCGACGGATGAATTCCTCAGCGAAATGGCGACCGTCCATAGTAGTTGAATTGGAGTAAATAGCGTCAGCAATCACACTAGTATCCAGAGGTAGAACATCAAGCGTAGCCTGGAAGGTGGCAACTAGATGATTGGTTAGTTAAACAATTCTTGTCCAATTCTTGTCAGGGGAACTTACTATCAATGACTGTGGTAATACCACGGGAGATCTCACGGTTAACCCACTTGTTGAACTCCTCCATAGCGGTATTGCCACCCTCAGCCTTGCCGTTGCCCGAAACAGCAGGCTTTGAGATTGGCTTCACGGGCGAAGTGATAGGCTTGATATTAGTGACGCTAACGGATCGACCCTGAGACGATGGGCCGGTAGGGACCTTGACCTTACCACCGGCGCCAACAGTAGCCCAGCCGCTTCCAGGAGGTGGAACCGTAGCAGCAGCAGCAGCAGCAGCAGCAGCCGCAGATGCAGCATTGGTGAGAGTGGATTGACCCGGTTTGCCGGCAAGGTTGGCATAACTCTTGGACACACTAGCGATAGGAGTACTGGACTGGGGACTAGCTTGGCTAGCCTTCTGCTTGCGAAGCTCCTCCTCGCGCTGGATCTCAGCAAGAGTCTTCTTACTTGAAGCCGAAGCTGAAGGGGTGGAAATGGATGCAGTCTTTGAAGGTCCAGGCTTGGACCAAGGGCTAGCCGAAGGAGCAGGAGAGCCGTGCCCCCAAGTACTAGTAGCAGGCAGGCCAGCGTTGGTAACGGCGGCAGTTTTTTCACGCTCACGAAGAGCAGCCGCCTCCTGCTCAAGAACAGCCTTCCTCTGAGCTGCAGCAGCCTCCTCGGCCTTGGCAGCCTTGCGCGCTTCAGCTTCTTGGATCTCCTTCAGGCTAGGGCCCTTGTGTGACTCAGCGCCGTGGTCCTTAGCCCAAGGAGCCAGGGGGGGTGGCTGCGCGTTAGCCATGCTGTCAGGGGTTCCAGTCTGAGAGCGGTTGTACTGTTCAGGTAGGTTGGAACGAGCGCGTTGAGCCGTCGGGGCAGGGAGGGGTGTGCCAGTGGACGCAGGAGGAGGGAAAGGCATGGGCATATCGGGCTCAACAGGTTGAGCGGCGGCGGCAGCAGCGGCGGCAGCGGCAGCCTGAGTTTGCTGAACCTGTTGAGTCAGAGACAAGGCGTCCTCAGCTGCCTTCTTCCTGGCCGCTCGGGCAGCTTTACCAGTCAAAACTGGAGCCTCCGCACGCCGCCGGGTTTCCTCAGGAGCAGGGGAGGATGCTTCAGTTGGCTCTTCCTCGCTGCCATCGGCGGCCTGTTCAGCCTCAAGCTGGGCTTGGTAGTTCTCAAACTCCTGTAGACGCTCCTTGAATCCTTCATCATCTTGCTCGAGGTCTTGGGTGTCAGGGAGGCCGACACGCGCACCAGCATCAGCAGCGGGGCCCCTAATCGGCAGAGGAGCGCTAGAGCCCTGGAGGTTGGCAAGCATCTGACGCTCAGTGTTTGTAAAGTTTGTCAGATCATCATCCCTGAAGGGATCTCCGTTTCCCGAGCCGGAAGGGGCGGACGTTTGGCTGCCAACTGGCCCAGCCCCATCAAAGAAAGTACCCGGAGGCATGGCACCAATGGGTTGCTGATGAGGCATTCCGATAGGGTTAGGAGACGAAATGCTGCCAAAGCTTGGCTGACTCTGAAGGCTGTGAGCACTGGAGTGGTGCTGCAACATTGGGCCTGGAATGGGGAACTTTGACATGGCCTGAGCGCGCATGACATACTCGCGCTGTTGCACCATGAGATACTGTTCCTCTTGCTTGCGCCTCTCCAAATTGTTCTGCTCTTCGGCCGTGAGGGTACGCCCAAAGCTAGGGAACACACCGCTCAAGGGAGGAACCACACCACTGTTTCCCTGAGGAGAGAAAGGTCCGGCTTGGGATGGCGGGCCATGGGGAATACCAATCTGAGGAACCAGGAAGGGTTCACGTGAGTTTCCAATACGTCTGATAAGTTGACCCAAAGGCTCAAAATCAGAGTCCTCGACCTTCTTGACTCGCAGATCGGGGGTGAAGAAATTGGCTTTGTACCAATCGTTCATCTCAAGACCAGTGAAGGGCCCCTGGACCTGTCCCTGAGGATCAAGATAAACCCATCTCATCCGATCAGGCATCACCATCTGGCGAACCTGGGTAGCAGGAGGTTCAGTACCGCCTTGGCCACCAAAGGGCAGACTGCCACCAATAGGAGTGAATGATTGAGATGCGGTTGCGGCGGTGGAATGGCTAGATTCGCCAGTGCTGAAAACACCCTGAGCGCGAGAAGCGTCGCTAGAGGGGAATAGCTCCTCGAAGACTCCGCGATTAGGTCGCATTGGGCTCTCGGTGTCGCGAGCTGGAACGCCAAAGTTAGTTCGGCCAATGGCCCCCAAAGGATTACCCTGGCGTAGATCAGGCAGAGAATCAGCCAAGTTGTTGTCGTGCTGCGGCTCGTGAGACTGCATCTGTGCCTGCATTGCGGCAGGGAAGAGAGAGCTTATCTTGCTTCCACGTCCGATGCTTCCCGTCCCAAGACCGCCGGCGCTGGCGGGACCAAAAACGTTACCGAGATTTGACAAACCAGGCGATTGGAGATCACCCATGGGGCTGAAAAGAGAATTGCCGAATGCACTACCTAAATTGGGCCTTTCACGGTCAGGAGTGCCAATCGCAGGGCCACCAGGAGCGGGCCAGCCTGCCAGAGTGTTCAAAGAAGGATAGCCCTTGGCACCCACGCTGGAGGTCTGGCTACGATCGCCTCCATCATAACCACCGAAGCCGCGACCAATGGAGCCAAAGTTCGAGGGCGCATCATGAAGGTTTGCACCGTGGGGTTTGTCATCATGGACATCGTTGTCGTCGTGACCATGGCGCTCGGCTGGAGGGCTACGGTAGGGGTTAGTCTCGGAGGGACTAACAGGACCATCATCCCCATGACTTCCGAGGTTAAGACCTGCCATGCCAAAATCGCCTGCAGAACCCTTGATTGGAGTGCCCAAAGTACCTGCTCGGTTGCCCTGCTGAGACATACCGGCGGTGTCAGTATCCTGAGCCCCACCAAGAACCGCACTGCCCGATAGGGTATCGTCGCCGAATGGATCGGTGTCGGTTCGTGGACGAGATCGCCAAGATTGCTGATTGAGAGGACTTTGATTCTCAGCAGCCTTGCCACTCAGATTATCCGAGCTGTCCTTAGGAATGAGATGGGCCAGCCTGCTTCCACTAGCAGCACCGCCGACACGCTTGTCACCAACAGCAGGCGAAGAAGTAAGTGCGAAGTTGCCGAAACCTCCTGCACCAGGTGTCGTCTGATTAGAAGGTGGCCAGATGGAACCGACGCCTCCAATTCCACCCGTGTTAGAGCGCATCAAGTTCCCAAAAGGAGGCAGCTTTCCAGGAGCGTCACGGGAAATATGGTCGGTATCGGACTCGTCGGGTTCGGATTCTTTAAGTTCGGTTTTGCTGCGGGTGAACCAGTACGATGCGTCGTCGCGAGAGAAGCGGCCGGCAGCAGTGGGAGATGCCAAAGCGCTTCCACCGAAAGGGTTGGATTCGATTGTCTCACGTCGTCGAGTACCGGGTCGTGTAGCTGACGAGGGTGAACTGACGCCGAAAGTGTTAGAAGCACCTTGAGATAAAGACGCCTTACGTCCATTTGTACCACCCTGGTGAGTGTCTTTGTTTTGGGTTGGAGGTTTAAGCGGCGAATTAATCTCTGTGTTAAAAGCCTACTAGTGGTTAGCACGAACTTTGAATGCCAACGATAGTGTGGGGGCTGGCGCACCTCCTTCTCCTCCAACGACATGTCTTGCAGCCCCATTGGAGTTATGTCTGCAGAATCATCCCAGCAGGCGCCAGGCTCCTGCGGGATATGGTTGTCGTTACTTTTACCCCAACCTCTGGGAGCGTGTCCATTAACCTGACCAGGATTCCACCCCTGGGCAAACAGATGAGTTGCATCCTCGTCTGGCTTTTGTGGGCGAAACATGTCCAGAAGGTCTTCCTTAGAGTACCGCGTCGAAGGCACCTCGTACGTCAAGGCAGATGCAGATACAGGGCTCTCAGTGGCGGGATGTTGAACAGCATGATCTGTCGAGGGTGGCGGCTGCAAAGAGGGCTGACCCAAAGGGGTTGTGGATGATCGTCGGAAGGTAAGAGTGCCATTAGTAGAGCGGCCGTCCCTCTTTGTCCTAAGAGATAGTTAGTAACAGTTATATATATGTCACCTAGATCCTGGTAGGTTGGTGGAGAATGCATGGCATGCTGAGCAAATCGTACAACTCGCATTCAAGAGATGTTTATTGTGACGGGAAAGCCACTAGTAACGGCACAGGCATACTTGTGGTCTTGTGCTCAGGATGAGGGAGTCCCTGGTATTCCCAAGCGCCCATCGCGACAAACAAGCCAAGCGCCGTGAAGCCTCCAACATACTGTACACCACAAGGCGGGGTGACTGGGGGACACAGTATGCAGCACAACATCCCACCATGGTACTAGGTCCAGGAAAGAAAGACGTGGTAAAAAGCAAAAGGGGGAAGAGTGGCAGGCACTTACCAATCTCCAGAAGTTGCTCCCCTTCCATCAGTTCTTCCTCCTCTAGAGTTGGTGTTCTGGCCAGCGGCAGCCGAGGCAAAGCTCGAAGGGAGATTAGACGCCATATTGGAGTAAACGCTATCGTAGAACAAATGATGAAGCGATTTGAATTCGTCGTCTCGAGTGCGGATGCGAGTTCGAGGGGACGTGAGTGAGTGAGTGTGGAATGTTTTTGTCGTTCGAGGTCAAGGGGCGCGAATGTTGCGTCGATGGTGGATCGAATCGGCAAAAGATAATGCAGATACAGCTGAGGAACGGTAACCTGAAGCTGTGACGTGGCTAAGAATGCTTGTTGACGAGCTTGCTAAAGCGACCGTGCAGCAAGAATGCAGAAGCTTTGGTGGCAGGTTCGAGAGATGGGAGCACAAAACGTTGCTTAGAGCGATGGTCAAGAGACGAAGGCGGCGGGCAAAGTGATATGCGATATCGTGAACGATGGTGTTACTGATGTGATCGGCGGACGAGCGCGACGTAATGGTTGAGTGAAATAATGTTTCGTTTGTTTTTTTCGGATCCGACGAGCAGAGGGTTTCGTGTGATGTTGCGGTAGTGATGTAAACGCTGTGGTTCGGGTTACCTTTAAACGGGAAAAGGAAAAAAATCGAGTGGAAGGGTTTTGGGAGACGGAGCAAAAATTAGATAGTGAGGTACCTGATCTTGACAGTGGTGGCCAGCCTGGTCTGAGGTTCCAGTTCATCATCCATTGGTGGACATGGATCTGACCAGCGGAACTAACACTGTCCAGGCCACCTCTCAACTGAAGTCTGTGATTAGTGGGGTAGCTACAGCCCGTAGAACTCCAGTAGCATCCAATCAGTCCCGCGTTTTTAGGCACTGAATTGTCATGGCTGATCAGGGCTGGATCCTAAACGAAAATGGGGACGACATGCAGACGCCATTGAAACTTGTACACCCGGGTTTTGCCTCTGTGATCAAGGATTTACGATGAGGAATAGTCTAACTAGGTGCCTGGTTTATTGGCTACCGAATACCTGGGTCAGGGGATTATACTGTTCGATCAAGGATCAATCACTACCCTAACCTCGGTATCAATCAGAAAATAGATCGTGTGGCAAAGAACAAGGTAGACAAGAGAGGGGTCACGTGGCGTCACACAGTAAGGCACTGTATGACATCTGTCAGATCTGAGCTATCTGTCACGTCTTACATCACGTCACGTCAAAGCGCGTCGCGTTCTTCAACCTCACCAATGAATGAAGTTTAAGTTATTCCCGACGAAGTATGTACGCCGCAAGGTGTAATGCCTCGCAAAACATGTATTAGGTCTGAATGTGTCTCGAACCTGTTCGATTTCCACGAGCTCTGTAATCCCTGAATGCTAATGAGACTTAAGATTCATCAATTAAACAAAATCTTGTTATATTGAGTCAAGCGAGTCATGTTTCTCAGTCCATGCGAATTTAACTTGGATCAAATCTTCATCATGATCGGTTAGACATATATGATTCCCCTCCAACGGAATGCTGAACTGTTATAGGTCCTTGCCTCTCTTTCGTTCGCAAGGCACGTGCCATCATACCTACCAAGACTCTCACATGAATTATACTGTTGAATTTATCATGGGTGTGCCAGGGGTCGTTGTAAATTGTAGCCTATACCTTGTCTGTGTATAGAAAAACCACCGGGTCCATTCATATCTTTCTATGTTAGCTCATGTACTCTCGTCCCATTAGCCTGAGCAGTCTGTCATGTACTCACGCGGTATATAGCATGGATAACAGCCAGACGCTTGCGAGCAGCCACCAACCGACCGAAGTCTTCATAGTGGTACAGTATTCCAGTTCATCACTTAACCGATCTGATGGATGTTGGCATCGGGTGAACGAAGTGATGAAGTAGATCACGTTCATAAACCAGATACTCCAGCTTATTACCGTCGCCGTTAACGTGAGAATACAATTGGTAATGCCGTACGCTCCGGAAACGACCTGGATACAACCAAGAATCTGACAGTTGAGAAACGATAAGAACATCTAATTATTTGCCAGTTAGTATCGCTTCTAGCTATTCTGGCTCTTGTTTGTCGAAGACGTACCCAGCACATGTTAGAACAGGCGAGAGCTTTTGATACCGTACGGCCACCCATGTGAACACAGGCACAGAACATGCTCATCAATGCCAGCATTACCAACGCCATGAAGTTACGAACAATAGTCCCGAACAGACGGCGCGGCAACATCCGGTTTCCGTATATCAAGGTGACATTGGTAGAGGTGAAAGGGCAGGTATAGGCAGCCATGGTGATTGAAAATTGCTGAGAAGCTGTGCCTCGAGTGCCAGAACAAGGGGATAAGGATGGCAGGACAAAGTCGGCTGCTCGGATACAGGAGTTATTAGGAAGCGTCGTGTTCCCAAAGACGCATGTTGCAAGAACACCTCACGGGCTGCCTGAGAAAGTAACTTCAGTCGGCGCCGAAAACGTGGTCGGGGTTGAGCATATAGCAGCTCTTGAATACGCCAGATAAGATTTTGTGTCGCGCCTCATCTGGTTACCGAGGTGTTCCATTGAGCATTTAGGTTATTGACATCCATGCTGTGTTTGTTGATTTGAAAGAAATCTGAGATTGTGGAGAAGCATTAGAATTATCACACACATCCTGTGGTGATCTGGCCTATATCGTGTGAAATCCCATCTGAAAGCAGGGATGTGCTTAAATATTTGGTAGGAAATGTCCTTTGAACTTTTTGTTCGCGCGATCTGGTGCCCTCAGCATCATTTGATCACCGAGAACTTCGCAAGCGAAGCTTTTTTTGTCGGAACCTTGTTCGCCTTTTGGGGTGTCCTCATTGGCTGGGATCTCGACTTTGAAGATAGTGCCTTCTTTGGGAACGATTTTGACTCCTCTCTTTTTGGTTATGATCTCGAAAACAAACTTGCGATCACGGACAACCACGCCCTGAATGCCAACTCGACTCGGACAATGGCTTCGCACAACCTGAATGGGAGCACCGTGAAACTCGGCACTTGCAAGCTTCACAGCTGCGCTAGGCCCTCCCGTATGGATATCGTTTCCAAGTAACTCCCGAGCGTATCCTAGCCACAGTTGGCTCAAAGGCTCATAAATATGGTATTTCTGACCATCTTTGGGAATGTCGTGGAGACCCAGGTTTCGCCTTTCCCGCGACGACAGTGGCTTCGGCTTCTGCTTCTGCTTTTCTTTCCTGTCTTGTCGAGCTTTTCGGCGAGCTGCGCGAGCATTGATGGTGGATGGCGGGGGAGAGGTCGGTCGAAGAATGAGTGGTCGATGCTGGATCTTTTCCGAATAGATACGATTCACGCTGTCAGGGGAATGCGCTCTGGCCAGCAGATTCTGGGTAGCTTGTTGTGGTGCGCTAGCCATGATTGCTGCAGATTGGAAGTTGGAGAATAAAGAGTGAATGTTACGTAGGGAAGAAAAAAAGTGCTCGGCGGAAATAAGCCGCGATCCCTGCAGGCGCTGGGCTGCAAGTAATTCTGGGGAAGTGACGGGAGTAGGCTGTAGGAGAGGAATAGCAGTGGGGTCCAAGCTCCTTCCTCTTCACATGCTACATGCCGCTCGGCAGAGTCAAATGATGCCAGCCCCACTTGGCCAATCCCGTCCTAGCTCGGCCATGTCCACCCGTTACCATGTCCATATTCCATACTGCGAACTCCTATCAAGAATATTCCATACACTTACCTTGCTAGTTACTCGGAAGTTAGAGGCGACAAATGCTTTTGAAATCTGGATCATATTAGCCGAAGCTGCGTCGCTGTGACGTGACTCGTGACTCTGTCACTTGCTTTGCGATGGTGCTATCGAGACAGAACAACAGCTGATTGTTTACGCCTCGGTTACTCAACAACTGCTACCTTGCCTGAGGAAAACCGCCAGCCATGTCGCATAACGAAGACGACGTCGATCCGTCGACCAATTCGGCACCAGACCTTCAAATCTTGGGTGATGAAGTCACGCTTCAGCCCAGCGGCTTCGTTGAGCCGCCGTCCAAGAATATTCCCGAGGGTAAGGAGGAGGCTTTGATGGGCAAGTTCGCCTCATTTCGCTCTGAGCCTTTCCGGTAACGCACCCTCGTCATTATCGCTATCACGCCCATCCCAGCATGTATGACTGACAGATCCTTGATTAGGTTTCTTCGTGAGGTGTCCCTCTATGTCTCCGGTCAAGGATGGCGAGCTTACGATAATGTTATCGGTCAGCCGGTCTTTTATTCCGGGTTTTCAGAGAACATGAAGAATATGGTTCTTTCAGCGCCACTTCTTCAACAAAGAATCAGCCAGCTTGCTGAGCATCGTGTGGCCATTGAAGAGCGTGAGGGAATGCTGCCGAGAGACAGTAAAGACTATAGTACCAAACGTTCTCAGCGACTCAACGAGATCGAGTCAGGTCTTCAAGAGTTGGCGGATAAGTGGACAGATGACATGATTTGCAAGATGGAAAGCAAGGCATTCATTCGTGGAGCTTATTATCTCTGCACTCAGCTGTTGACGCGCGCTTACCACCAAGGCATCCATGTCTCCAGCGAGGAGGTTTTGAGACTGCGCAAGGTTGCCGAGGTAGCAGCCGAGAAGAAACAGAGCATCATTTTCTTGCCCAGCCACCGGTCACACGTCGACTATGTTTCTCTTCAGCTCATCTGCTACCGCTTAGGTCTCACATTGCCGGTCGTCGTGGCAGGAGACAACTTAAATCTACCTGTCTTGGGCGAATTCCTCCAGCACGCTGGAGCCATGTGGATTCGAAGGGCGTTTGGTGATGACGTTTTATACACCACACTAGTCCAATCATATATCGATACACTTTTACAGGAAGGTTACAATTTCGAATGCTTCATCGAAGGAGGCCGCTCCCGGACAGGGAAGCTGCTGCCGCCAAAGTTCGGCATTCTTAGCTTCGTCCTCGACAGCATTCTATCGGGTCGAGTTGAAGATGCTATCATCTGTCCTGTCAGCACTCAATACGACAAGGTTATCGAAACGGAGGGTTATGTTACCGAACTACTCGGAATGCCCAAGAAGAAGGAAAATCTAGCGGACTTTTTGAGCGGAGGATCATCTGTCCTGTCTCTCCGCCTGGGCCGCGTCGACGTTAGGTTTCACGAACCTTGGAGTTTAAGAACGTTTATGGATAACCAGCTGTCAAAGCTTCCTAGCATCCCACGCGGGCTTGATACCGATCACCAGCGTCCTGAGGTCCGAGCAGTTCGAGAGAAACTTTTACGCACCATGGGCTACCAGGTACTAAGCGACATCAACGATGTGTCCGTCGTGATGCCGACAGCGCTGATTGGTACTGTTCTTCTCACACTTCGTGGCCGCGGAGTCGGCAAGGAAGAGTTGAAACGTCGGGTTGCGTGGCTGACAGAACGTGTGCGTGCAAAGGGTGGGCGTGTAGCCCATTTTGGCAATGCACCTCTTACCGAGATCGTTGATCGCGGTCTTGATGTACTCGGCAAGGACCTTGTGGGAGTAGTTGAAGGTCTTGCTGAGCCTACATACTACGCCGTTGACCGCTTCCAGTTGTCCTTCTATCGCAATATGACGATTCATCTCTTTATTTATGAGGCGCTTGTTAGTGCAGCAATGTACTCACGAGTGAAGAGAGGAGGTGGCGCCCAAATCCAAGATATGCCATTTGATGAGCTCAGGGAACAAGTGTTCTTCCTTTCGTCTTTATTCCGTGGCGAATTTATCTTTTCTAGCGAGGGCCTGGACACCAATCTGGACAGGACTCTGCGAGGCCTGGAAGCGGATAACGTGATTCGAGTTGATCGTGGGGCAGACGGTAACGTCACCATGGTTGGACTTGCAGAGCAGGAGAGGAAGGCCGGAAGAGAGAACTACGACTTTTACTGCTTCCTGATTTGGCCTTTTGTAGAGGCGACTTGGTTGGCAGCTGTCTCTCTCATGGGGCTTACTCCTCCTCTAGGCCAGAATGGGGAGACCTGGATCGAGCAAAGTAAAATACATAACAGCGCCCAACTGGTAAGTCTCTATCTGCATATTTGTCGATATAACTCATCATCCTTATTTTCAACTCAATGTACTTATAAAACTACCCATCTAGCTTGGCAAGACGCTTTACCACCAGGGTGACCTCTCATACTTCGAGGCTGTCAACAAAGAAACTTTGAAGAACTCGTACTTGCGCTTCGAGCAAGATCAACTCCTCCATGTTGTAAAATCGAAAGACACTAAGATTCCTCCGCGCGTGCAGCTCGACGTGTCCTGGAGGACACCCCGCGATCCAGAGACCGGTGTTCTTCTCGCAGAAGGCAAACTATGGGATTTTACTGAGAAGATCGCCAAGTCACGTCGTGAAGGCAAGAACCGTCGTGACGGTGCCACAGTTAGCAGCCGTGTGCTCCGCCTTACCGACGAGCTAGGCCGTAAGCTTTGGGAGGAAACCCTTGAAGGAGAAAGAAGCGGAAAGGGTAAAGCTCCTAGTAGACTCAGCAACGAAGAGATGGAGGCTTTCGGGAAGAGCGTGAGAGAAGGGAAGAAGAAGAGAGAGGAGAGGGCTCGGGCTCATTTGTGAACAATACGACTTACTGGAAGAACTCTGTACAATATGTTCTACTAGCGAGCTTAGCTTCTTTTGCATTCTTCATAAGTTTTTGTGTTGAAGGCGGCGGCTCTAGACGCCTCTGAAGTATACGAACGCGATTGCCATATTATAAGCATTATACATATTATATACTCGGCCAGATACAACTGTCCTCTCCCTATATAGCTCGGCGTGCCAGGTCAATTCCTGAACAGCTTAAGCCTGTTCGGGCATACTGCTTTTTACTTCATTTCTCATGTTCTATACTTTGCATCTATGCATCCTTAGACTCCAGCGGCTTGAGGATGATGTTGTCTATCAAGCGAACTGGTGGCCCTCCACTTAATCCTAAATCCTCACCTTTCTTAGCCTTCTCAACCGGCAACATTTTGATTGCGGCGCTCAGAATAGCTCCACGCGTCGGGTCGACTTCGTCAATCTCCACTAGTGTGTCTGGGTCTGCAAGGGAGACGTAGTCGACCTCGAAGAGCACACGTTCTGTGGGAGGAAGCCTAGACATGTCTGATGCGAACGCATTTATAAAGTTATGCGCCTCGCCGAGAATGCTTTCTCGGTCACATTCACCTTGAGCTGTATATGCACTGGCAGCTCTAACTAATGCGCCGGGGAGCACGATGGCCACTTCTCTTCGTCTGGGACCCAGATAAACATTTCGAGAGCTAAGCGCAAGACCGTCTCTTTCACGTTCTGTAGGCTGAACAACGACCTGCATAGGCAAGAGGAAATCCTTGACCATTCGACGGATGACGACTGTTTGCTGAACATCCTTCTGACCAAAGTATGCACGCTCAGGTTGGACAATATTAAAGAGCTTCAAGCACACTGTCGCAACGCCCCGGAAGAACGTCGGTCTGCTGGCACCCTCAAGGAGTTCTCCCACGGGTGTAATGGTGACAAAGCTTCCCTTGCTGTCGACTTCCTGACCTGGGAAGCCACTGGGGTACATCTCTGGTGTCGTTGGCGCAAATACAGCAGAGATGCGACCCATATTTCCTCCATCATCTGAGAGCTCTCTATCCAGCGCCGCCAGCTTCTTTGCGTCTTCGTCCCATGTGACAGGATACGATGAAAGATCCTCTTTTACTCCGAACTGCGCAGGATTGACGTATATGCTCACGACGACGTGGTGGTTCTCTTTGGCAGCGGCGCGGATCAGCGACAGATGGCCTTCGTGCAGGGCGCCCATAGTAGGCACGAGGCCTACGGAGCGGTGGTTGATAACATGAGGACTGCGCCAGCGACGAACAGCGTCGACAGAGCGGAGGACACGAATCGACGACTTGGGAAGAGTCTCGAGGCGGGAGGACGTTGAGCATGCGGAAGCCATTGTGCGAACCGAGGTGGTGAACGGCGAGCGATGCCGGAGGAAGCGAAGAGGGAGCATTGTGGCGACCGGTTGGGGCGAGAGTGTTATAAAAGAGAAAAGAGAAAAGACTTAGCCGAGACCGAAATATCGCATGATTTAGTGGGCACAGAGTACTCTCGTGATAGTTTCTGCAGCGGAATTTTGGGGACGGCTTGGGATTTGGTGGAGCTGGAGATGCAGGGGTGTACTTTTTTTTGGAGTTGATGTTTGGATTTCATGTGATGGGTGGCTACCCTGTACCACCGTTCCACGACGTCTCGTTCACGACGCTGAGCTTGTAAGGCAAAAAGGATATATCTAGAGATATGCCTTTTCTGGTTTACAGTGAGTACCACCGGTCGTTCGAAAGGTTGTCTTTTTTATCAGATAAGCGAGTAAGAGTGAGTGAATAAATCATGTTCACTGTCAGGTCAATCTCGTGGATCCGTCTACTTGAATGTAATTGATGTATTACAAAATGAAACCCGGAGCTTGCAACAGAACCGTATCATTCATTACAATGATAGGTACATGGAATTATGTTTTGTGATGATAGTGATATCCAGGACAAATGCGACGGCTATCCACGGCTTCACAGTAAGAAGCAAAGGCAAAGTTAATACTTCGTTTCATGATGAATTTGAAAAGAAATATCATCTATATCATTAATGCGTCAGGTAGGAGAGTGTATCTTTCTAAATCAAAACCTCGACGCCATTCTATGTGTTAAGCCAAGGGCTCGACTCGCGTTGACTTGTCAAACCATCTGCTTCCACCCAATGACTATACTTATATCATACAAAGCAAAGAATAGCTAGTTAACCCGAAATTTTAAGCAGCACCACCAGTGATGTTCGCAAGGTTGAGCTTCTTCCAAGGAGTGAGCAAGCTGATCAAGAAAGAAGTGCCAACAAAGGCAATGGCAATGGCGAAGACGACGTGCAAGCCCTGCATGTAACCATTGATGACGCTGACTAGCTCCTCAGCCTTGAAGGCTTCCCGGAGAGCGGTAGCTCCAGTAAGGATCAGCCTTCCCTTGCTGATTTGAGGAGCATTCTCGCCAACGTTAAGAAGCATTTGGTTGACAAATGCAGCCTGACCTGCCGAGACAATGTAGGCTCCGCCAAGACCCTGGAAGACTGCATCTTGTTAGTGGGATGACCATGACTGAAGAATAGATATGGTACTTACACAGAAGAATACCGGTGGCAGAGGCAAGATCTTTGGGATCAACAGATCCTTGGACAGCGATCATGGGAATTTGGAAGGCAACACCCCAGCCAACACCAGCGACGATCTGGTAGCCAATCCACTTGCCAGTCGAAGTGTCAACGTCAAGAAGGTACAGAAGACCAGCTCCAATGGTTGCAACAGCGGCACCACCGATAAGTAGAGGCTGGTAGAAGCCAGTAGCAGTGACGAGACCTCCGCTAAGGATGGTGGCGAATGTGACTGCGAGAATCAAGGGGAGGTTGCGAACACCACTGCCAGTAGGAGTGGTGCCGTGGACGGACTGGAAGTAGATGGGGATGTAGTAGATGGCAAGGAAGAAAGAACCAGCAAAGATGAAGGCAAAGGCGCTCATGACCCAGACAACACGGTTCTTAAGGATTCGGACGGGAATCATGGAACGTTCACCCTGGACGTAGCAGGAGATGGCCCAGACGACGGTGATGGCGACCCAACCAACAAGGAGACCGATGACAACAGAGGAGTCCCAAGCGTGAGCCTGGCCACCGTACTGGACAGCGAGGATGTATGAGATGGTGAGGCCCATCATGAGGACAATGCCGATGGGATCCATCTGGAGGAGCTTCTCAAGGAGAGGAGCCTGGACAGGGACGGCAGCACGGGGAGTCTTGAAGAAGAAGAAGATGATGGCGGCAGAGACACCTCCGATGGGGAGGTTGATGTAGAAACACCATCGCCAAGAGACGTGATCAGTGAAAGCACCGCCCAGAAGAGGACCGATAACACTAGCGATACCATAGGCGGCGCCGATGATACCAGTGAAAGCAGGTCGCTTCTTGGGAGGAGCAGAGAAGCCGATGATGGTGTAAGCTCCAGCGCCGAGACCGGCACCGCCAACGCCTGCGATGGCGCGGCCGGTGATGAGGGCTTCGGCATTGGGAGCGGCACCGCAGATGACGGAACCGAGCTCGAAGATGAGAATGGCGACGATGAAAGATGTCTTGAGAGGGAAGTACTTGTAGACTTTACCCCCTTTTGTGATGTTAGTGGTAAGTCAAGGTGAAAAAAAAGGGGTCCGGTACTATGACTTACAAGTTGACTGGAAGGCACCGACAGTCATGAAGAAGGCAGCGCCATACCATCCGACCTTGTCAAGGCCCTTGAACTCATCAGTGATCTTGGGAATAGCTGTTGCGACAATGGTCTAGTGCACGGTTGGTGTTAGTAGATCGGACATGTGCTATTAGGAATGAAGGCGTGACGTACCAAGTCAAGGGAGAAGAGAAAGACAGCCATGACCAGAGCCAGAACAATGAAGAACATGTTGATGCCCTTGGGGTATTCATCCTCGCTGGGATCATCACTATCAGTGTTGCCCCGAACAGTGCCAGTTTCGACATCCTCGTCGAGCTGTGCCTCCCCCTTCTTCTCCTGAACGTTGTCTTCTCCTCGCAACGTAGAGGTTGTGGATTCAGGTCGAGCCGCGGTCGCAGGGACCTCGAGCTTTGCTGGTTCGGCAGACATGGTAGATTGTTCTCGCTGATCTATAAACTTGAGTCTGTTGGCTCTGTAGATTTAAGCTTATATCGAAGGTTCCGAGCCTTGGGGAAGAGGAAGTATATTGTGGAAGTGCTTGTCTGATGCTCTACAAGTCTGGATCACTACGGAGGATAGCGAGCTGACTATCTTTATAACCTCCAAAACGAACATCATATTCCATTTCCTTGTCTGACGCTTTGTCACAGGAGTTAAGGTTCTGTCCACACACAAAATCCGTCTACGGGCATAACTGATAGAGCAGTGCATACTATTGCCCGTCAGCATAACTGGCGACGTCAAACAAAGACAGCCTGGCCAGTCAAGAGCAGGCGGAGTGGCGGACTCCACCTTATGTCCGCCGTCTACACCCTTCTTTTTCGACATATCTCGTAAGCCCAATTCCGCTCGAAGCATCCCAAGCGCCAACGCTAACAGCAATACGCTCACCAATACGCGGGCAGTTCAGAAGAGCTTTGAGGCTTAACCATGACGATCAAATGTTGCTCATGATGCCTCATAGGGCCCTGTGGAACATGCTTTTACTCCGAGCTGCACGTCTGCGGCGTGTGTTGAAATTCGAAATCTCGTGGGACAAATTTGGTCCGAGTTGGCGGACCAAGACTGTTGTTGTTTCTGAATCAGCGATAGTTCCCAAACTGGAAATGGTTACGATGATGGAATCATCCCTCGCCACGTGTAGTCCCTAATTTGCTGCGAGGACCTGATACTCTGTGGGAGATCCTCGATGGAATCCGTGGCAGTGGAACGATTTACACGCATGTAAGCTCTCGGGGCAGATAACCTCACAGCGGTCCCGCATAACGCTTGGCATAACGTTGAAACAACACCAACCAGCTCAACGCTTGACGGAAAAACTAAAACCTCACAGACAAGACAGCGCCGTGACTCACCTGATTGGGAAATGAGCAAGAAACAAACAGCAAATTAGCCACGAGAAGGGTAATAAGACATGGTCAACTCGAGCTTAGCAGATCTTAGGGAGTCTTTGCACAGTAAGATCCAGTCTGACGTCCATCGCTAGCTCCGGAGTTAAGAGTCATTGGATAGAGTGACTCAACACCAAGAAGAACAAAACACAAGAGGGCTCGGGCTAGAGTTCCCTTTCGCTGGATCGAGTCCCTACTCCCCATCGTCATCATTTTAACTCATGGCTCACGGCTCACGGCTCACGGGTCAGCGCTTCTGCTGAGGACTAGTTAGTAGTCAACTGACCAAAGGGTCCAAACGAGATCCGAGGACCCAGTAAATGATGATCTCTGCCAGGAAGTGGTTGCAGATCCCGGGGGTGCTTAGATTGATCATTGATCCTCCGGCAGTGGCATGTTTTGCGGGTCTCTGCTCTCTGCTCTCTTATCCGCAGCCAGGTACTCGATGCCGCTGTCGGTGTTGATGTATGTACGCACTGTAGTTTAGTAAGGAAGGGTTGAATTATCATTCCGCATGTATTCCCCGTTCACGGACGAATGGCGGACATATCTGGCGGGGTTTGTAAGCTGCGATTCTATCTTAGTGGCTCCGATTAGATCGTAGCTGACGACGCGAGCCTCGCCAAAGAGCTTGGTTGGAGATCATGGCTTGAGTCATCCCTGAGGAATAAACTCAATTGCGCGTGTGGGTGACTGTGTGCTTATCTTACATGTCGGAGACTTTTCGATGGCCACGACGGATAAACCTGGGCCTTGCTGCCACGTCAAGCAGTATTGAACTCAATCAAATCTCAATTTTTAAGCTCATTCCGTTGGAAGGCCTGTTATGACACGATATTAAGCCAGGCATTCAGCCTGTCCTTTCAGTTGAGATCTTCTGTGTCGCAACGCATGGCTATTATTGAGACTCACGTGGAGATCTTGGTAGCCTTGTGGGGCTCAATCCTCCTCGTTGACAGCATCACCAACATACATAACGCTAGACCGTATTTGGCCCAAACGCGGCCCGGCAATGATGCCGGTTCATGAATTGTCTGCGGGAAGTGCTTGTCAGCGAACAAATATCGGAAGATAAAAGAAAGAGGCTACGACAGCAAGGAATTGCTAGTTACCACGATATCCTCCGCATTTACGGAACGAGTGACCCAAGTCAAGACGTCCCGCACTCAATACGACCTCGGCATATGTTATCGATAAGAGCTGTCATGATAGCGCCAAGCGCGACAGTCTCGCTAAGCTCAAACAGTAAGGTCGAAGCGGCTTCATGACGTTGAGGCTGTACGCAGTCAGTACAGCTCCGGCTCCGAGAGCGATTACCACCGGCTCCTCAATCACGAACCCGCATCTGCACCCGCTCGCCGGCGGCGTAGCAGCCGTAACCGCAATGGGGCAAAGAACTGCACGTTTCCGACTTTGATATAGAGCTTTAAGCTTATCAATTGCTTTCTTGAGTCTCCAGGCAATTGGCTGTGGGGATTTTGCGGAGGAGGCTGCTCTAAACGGAGAGCAGTGCATACATCCTTAGCTAAACTCAAGTTGGAGGGTGAATTACCCCTCTCAAACGCCTCCAGCCATGTCTCTGAGGAGCTATAAGAAGATGGGCGCTGCTCTCGCTTCGAGGTTGTCCCATGTCGCCCTCTGCCCTTCAGTGTATTCTGCATTCATTAGACCTCTAACGCACTCGCCGCGTCGACTCTCAATTCCTGTTCTTGGCCGGTTCATTACAACTACACAGAAAAGCTTCAGCACCATGTCGGACCTCTTCGTCAACCTCGAGGCCCCCAACGGCGTCAAGTACAAGCAGCCCACTGGCCTCTTCATCAACAACGAGTTTGTGCCAGGCTCTTCGACTCAGAAGATCACATCTATCGACCCTGCGTGAGTCAGCTTCACAGTTCTCAAAATCCAAGCTAATGAGAACGTGCTTGGCAGTACCGAGAAGGAGATCGCTACAGTCCACGCAGCCAATGCCGACGATGTTGACAAGGCCGTGAAAGCAGCCCACGCCGCTTTCCACGCACCCTCGTGGAAGAAGCTGCCCCCACCTCAGCGAGGCGTTCTTATGAACAAGCTCGCCGACTACATCGAGGAGCGCACCCAGATGTTTGCTACCTCCGAGGCTTGGGACAATGGTATGTCACAACAAACTGCCAACTGAATGATTCCCGAGCCATACTGACTTACAATAGGCAAGGTCTACACGGATGCTGAGGGTGGCGACGTTGCCGAGGTCGTCAACACCATCCGCTATTACGCTGGCTGGGCGGACAAGATCACAGGCCAGACCATCACCGCCAATCCCAACAAGCTCGCCTACACTCTCCGCCAGCCCCTCGGCGTTGTCGCCCAGATCATTCCCTGGAACTACCCGCTCGCCATGGCCGCCTGGAAAATTGGCCCTGCGCTAGCATGCGGCAACACCATTGTCATGAAGGCTGCTGAGCAAACACCTCTAAGCATCCTTCTTCTCGGACAGGCTATCAAGGAGGTCGGATTCCCTCCTGGTGTTTTCAACGCTCTCAACGGCTACGGTGGCGAGGCTGGTCCTCCGCTTGTTCAGCACCCGCTCGTTGAGAAGGTTGCCTTCACTGGCTCGACTGCTACCGGTGCCAAGATCATGGAGATGGCTTCCAAGTCCCTCAAGAACATCACTCTTGAGACTGGTGGTAAGTCGCCTCTTCTGGTCTTTGAGGACACCGACCTCGACGAGGCTGTCAAGTGGTCGCACATGGGTATCATGTCCAACCAGGGCCAGATCTGCACAGCTACTTCTCGTCTCCTGGTCCAGGACAAGATCTACGACGAGTTCGTCAAGCGTTTCCTCGAGACTACCAAGACCGTCAGCAAGGTGGGTCACCAATGGGATTCAGAGTCATACCAGGGCCCCCAGGTCTCCAAGCAGCAGTACGACCGCATTCTCGAATACATCCAGATCGGAAAGTCCGAGGGTGCTACACTCCTCGCTGGTGGCCAACCTGTTGATTCCTCCAAGAAGGGCTTCTTCGTCCAGCCCACCGTCTTCGGCGATGTTCACCACCAGATGCGTGTCTTCCGCGAGGAGATCTTCGGTCCTGTGGTAGTGATCACCAAGTTCAGCAACGAAGAGGAGGCTCTCAAGCTCGCCAATGACTCGACATACGGTCTTGGCGCTGCTGTCTTCACCAAGGACATTGAGCGTGCGCACCGCGTTGCCGCCGAGATCGAGGCCGGTATGGTCTGGATTAACAGCACGCAGGACAGCGAGCCTTACATCCCCTTCGGTGGCGTGAAGCAGAGTGGTATTGGCCGTGAGCTTGGTGAAGCTGGTCTCGAGGCATACAGCCACACCAAGTCCATTCATGTCAACCTCGGTTCTCGCCTGTAAGCTGAAATGCAAATGGTGGCCAATGATGTCGATAGGACATTTGGAGGAATAGGCGTTTTGGCGTACTGTTGTCGTATTTATTAGGAACTATCAAAAATACCAGGATTCATATTTCAAGACACTGAATACGCTGTTATTGAGCCTTGTGATACTGAGGCGAAGCACCACCCATGACGACCCAGGGAGGCTGTGGCTGTTGCTGTATCCGCTCGGGAATAAACTTGCCGTGATACACGTCATAGCAGTTCTGGAGGTCCAACAGATAGATAGGTAGTGAATCACGGCACACGACACTTGCATTTTCTTGTTCTCCATTCTATTGATCCCTCTCTACCCTGATTATCTTGTCCTTACATCTTCAAATCTACACTATTGTAATATTCGAAAATGACAGACCTCCCTCCGCCCAATTACTCGGACTTGGAGCTACCCTCCTACAACACCCTGGTCAACACGTCGCCCGCCAACGCCGCTACAGCCCCCACTAACAAATCCGTCCTCGGCCCTGCAACGCTCTACATTTCAGGCCGCTTCATCTACTCGTCCGACCCGCAAGCACCGCCGCTCTACGAGTTCTCGCACTCCATCGGCTACCTCCACGACAATGACCGCAGCGTAAAAGTCGAGCGCGTCGACACCGTCGTCAAGACCTCGGGCGGTCTTCCCCAGGTCGTGCCGAGAAACCGCCACCTCTTCGATCTCAAGCATCCCACCGCCGCCGAGTTTCCCACGTTCCCCTACCACGCCGAAGTCGCGACCCGTCGAGCCCTGTGCTCCTTTGGAGTCTCGTACTTCCGATCCGGTAATCTGCTGCGGCAGACGAAGGGGTACCGGTTCGATCGCGCCGTGAAAGGAGCCGATCGCAAGCTGGAGCCGCAGGATGTGCTGTTCGAAGCCTGCTCGTCGCGGAGCAAAGGCGTAGGATACGAGTGGAGGGACTGCCAGGGCGAGATCATAGCGAGAGAGGTCGAGGATGAGAAGGTGAGTATGAGTCTAGTCATCACGGCTGTGATGAGCGTCGAACTGCGCGACGCCCTCGTTGCGGCGTGGATACTCAGGATATGGTGGGAGCTGTCGAAGGGAAATAACCACGCGATGCGTCTCATGACGGTGCTTAGCCCAAGGAACACACTGGAAGTGTACATCCCTCGCTGATGTCGGCCATAGATAAACGCGGCACGCGGTCAGAGGATGATGGGGCTGTGACGGCGAGTACATGGCTCCTGTTTAGAGTGTACGGTACTGACTGTCCGAAGGAAACCTTCTGCGTGTGATAAGGGAATGAATGACTGGCGTGTTGACTTTTCAGCGTTGTACTCTTGCTTCTATCTTGATGCCTGCTATATCCCCTCCCAGGTCTTGTTCATAGGATTAATAAATATCCCACAAGCTAATCTTGCCATCTTTGGCACCTGCTGCAATCCAATGTGTTTTCCGTGCTGTCGCTATACGCTGCTCTTTAACGCTCAACCCTGCTCTGACCAAAGAGCCTGTTCCTGTGCTCAGACTGCTTGTTGCTTTGGCCTCGCTCCTGTGGTTCGCTGCTGGGGCATTGGCTTCTTGTGCTTGATTGGATACCTTAACGTCAGCGAATGCGACAGCGTAGCATCCAACCTGATGCCACTTCAGCACAGCAAGCTCTTTCATAGTCTTTATAGAGTACACGCGTACTCTCGAATCCCAACCTGCTGTAGCAAAGATGCGTCCGTCGGATCGTATATCTAGACTCTGCTGTCCGGAGTGCTTGGTGTTGATAGTCTTGAGGGGATCTTTCCACGCAATGCCCTTTCGAGGAATACTCGTGGATGCTTGCGGCGATGACTGGAGACCCGCCGATAAGAGTGACTTTGCTTTAGGCTCATCATCTACTATCTCGACGACCCGCTCCGTGCTCGCAGGCGGTTCGGTGTCTTCCAGGGGGAAGAATAGATCAGTGGGTATGGGATGCTTGGCGATGATGGAGTCGGCGCTGGAAGTGATAAAGTAGTCGTTGTAGACGCCCAGCGATAAAACAGGCTGTGAGTGGGCTTGCGAGTGATACGTTGTAACCCACTGCCCGTCAGACTCGAGACGTTGCACGATCACGTACCCATTCTCAAAAGCAGCAATGAGCGTGAGGGCATCTTTGTGATGCAGAAGAGCAAGACACATCGCCATACCCGTCTTATCTACAGCCTTGATGGTATGAATGCGCTTTTGCGAAGGCAACTGATAAATATCGATCTGTAGCGGCTGTCAGTCTGGGTTCACAATGTGGTTGAGGTGGTTCATACAGCGTCTGAGTGCAAAGTATTGGGCACAGCAATCAAAACCTCAGAGGCAGCATCGACGGAGCCTGGCGCGCTGGAGCAGATGGCAAAAGCACAGAAATTCAAGGTATTGACCTCGAGGAGATGAAGCATCCACGGCTGAGCTCTGGGCGTCGATACTTCTTCCACGGGTAGCGCGGTGCTGAGATGCTCTTCATCTGCCTCGCCTAGTTTCCAGACGATGAGTTTGAGATCGCGCCCATGCCTATAGTCCACGTCAGCAAGCCCTTTTCTTAGCCACTTGAGAGATTCGGAAGAGCTCTTACGTGATGATCTTGTCGTCGCCCCAGCCGCGAAGACCCAAGAGGGCCTTCTCATGGGCGCGCCAAACGGCTCGCGGGCGCATTATTGTGAGGTCCCATAGCACAACGAAGCCATCTGCGTCGCCTGTGACGAGACGCTCGTTAGATCTGATGAAAGCTGCTGCGTGGATCTGCGATTTATGGCCGCGCAGTATTGATTTCGGTGTCGGCGTTGAAGAGTCCATTTTGTTGATGAATTTGTGGTCATGGTTAGGAATCGAAGGTTGTTGAAATTGGACCGGGCTATTGTGGAACAAACAATGTGGTCAAGCCTGCAGGTTTGCTGAACAGCTATTTCGACACAAAGAGTAACGACCCATATGCTATTTAAGGCTTTGCATATTTCTGACCTATGTCGAACCGCACCTTCTGTGGTAAATGCTCCATCACCATCAACTGATGTCTGATGAATTGATGGTTCAGCTGCAGCTTAGACCAAAGACTGTCGACACTCTTACATGTACAACCCACCTCAATGACAGAAAAGCATTGATCTTAACGAATAACCCACGACCCATTGCATCTCGCAAGTATCCGGTTACTGCCACCGTCCTATTGGCCGTCCGGCCCGAGTTATTTTGGGTTATTCTGCCAACCATCACTTACAACCGTCGCCTCCAGAACTGCTGTCCTTTATATCTCGGGCACACCCCGTGCTACTGACACCGTGTCGCTCGATTGCATCGCACATCGTCTGACGGGAGCTGAGTCTTGCCGCAGGAAAAGACATGGTGCACAAGCAATATTGACAGCCGGTTCAGTAAGCGAAGCCTGCGGATGAATGGAAGCCATTGTCGATTCTTATACGAGCATCCGTCTCGCCCGGCTTCCGGTAATTCAAGCCGGCTAGGATCTAAGCCGAGTTCCATCCATCCTGGACGCCACATGTGTAATCCCTACTTATAACATAGTCTATGCGGCAGATAATATTCGCTCCAGGAGCCAACTTCAACTCGACCCTCTCAGAACTTGAATAATCTTGTATGATCCTTTCATGCACAATTGAGTTGAGCCGTATTGCCGGAGATTTTGTTCGGTAGAGCCCGGCCTCATCACTTGTCCCCCAACAGAGGTTTCTTTCTATTCTTGAGGATAAGACAGGACAGAACGAAAATTGAACACAGACGCCATTCCGTGTCATGGTCTCAGTATCTGTCAGCTTGCTTTCCGAATCACAGCCGAGAGAAGAGGCTACCTGAACTCGCACAGCAGCCGGAGTACACGTCCGTGGTTATTGGCTTGCGTGCCCCGGCTAGGAACTGGTGTTTCGCCATATACCATGATGCAGTGCTGGGGTTCAGGCGGAGACCTTCAGCTGTTAGTGAGGCCCTTGCATTAGTGCTGCCCAGGACCGATGCCATCTTGAATTTATATTCCTCAAACCCCATCCGATCCATTCTCTTGTCCTTCGTCTTTCGTTACTACACCCCCCTCCTCATCGTTGCTGGTCTGTAGTCTACTCCGACTGTGGACCCTGACGACAATCCCGAACCTGCGACGGTCTTTTATGCCGTGCTTGGGGTAGGGAAACCGGATCAGAAGCCGTGGCCTGGGCCGCAAGCTATGATTTCATTCCATGCTTCCTTTGACCTTTCTAGAACGTTAAGAATTGTAGGTATCCAGTCAACCAGCCTCAAATGCGACTGCAAAAGTCCCTGTTTTGAAATACCAGACCTTAAAAGCCACCCCGTCTGCATAAGCGACTCGCACGCAATATCTAACACTACTCTCTGGCCTCCTGTGGAGAGCCAGGTAGGTGATAGTGTCCGCCCAAACTGGCCTCGATGATATCGCCGTGCTTGATGTCAGTTCCGGTGCGGCGATGCAAAATGAAGACTCCAGAGAGAGGCAGACAATGCCATTCCCCGCGGAATGGCAAGGTTATTCGCCAACGGCATTCGCGACGGACAACAATCTTGGTTTCGATTTCCATGAATTTAGTCCCCATCGGCATCCGCATTTGGGGACGGCCCCGATCTCCGAACCCCCGAACATCAGCCAAGAGTCAGAAGGTCTATCAGTGGGGGACTCCAGAGGGATGACACTTCAAAGTCCCATGTCGAAGTCAATTGCGACCCCAGCCAAAGGGAAAAGAGTGCGAACAGGATGCCTCACATGTCGTGAAAGGCATCTCAAATGCGATGAGGCAGTGCCTGATTGCATGAATTGCAGAAAGCGAGGACGCGAGTGCAAAAGAGGAGTACGTCTCAACTTTCTGGAAATTAACTTACATCGACCTGCTACTATACCGCCTCCAGAAGACTGGGCAGGTATGGAGTTCCAGTCCGAAGCCAAGAAGCTGTGCTGATTTGAGTTCCAGTTGAGTTTCAAGACGAATCGCGAGATATTGCTTCCGAGTATCAGGGCGGCCTTGGTCGTTATGCTCCGTACGCTTTAGGACGTGACGAAGACCATGATGTCCCAAAGGTGTCAATACCTATAGCAGAAGCAAACAGCACACAAGAAGTAGATACTATGACTGATGGATTCCAGTTCAGCCCGCAACGCTCTTTGAGCCACTCCCGGGACAATACCACACATATAGCTTCAGAAATCTCAAATCTGCAACAAGATGGGGTGATAAAGCTCGAAAACGACAGCGGCCAAGGGATCCTGTGTGACATATCCAATATTGCAACACCAGCATCATCGAAACAGTCCGGCACGACCCCTCGAGTCGAGGGGTTTCCGGAACAGCTGATGGCGATGAGAAACCGACTTTTGCCACAGCAGGCAGTAACCGAAGACACTATCAACTTGACAATACCACAGCTCGGCCCACCGCCTCAAATTGAAAAGGCTCTCATCGAACAGGTCCTCGAGGATGATCATGTACAATGTTCAGCCAGTCAGCTCCATGACCCGATGAGTCGCGACATTCTAACTTCAACCGATCATATTCGTTATATGAAAGTATTTGTTGAAGAAGTTGCTGTATGGATGGACTCGTTCAACAAGGATAAACACTTCGCTAGAAGTATCCCGTATCATGCCCTGAGATCCACAATGCTTCTCAACGCTCTACTTGCGTGCGGTGCAAAGCATGCTTCTCTTATCACCCCGGAGAGCCATGATCAAGCCTTGTTTTACTACAACACCGCGACGACGCAGCTTCTACGGAGTCTGCAAAATCCCGATCGAAATACTGCCGAGTGTGCGACAACAGCAATCGTCTTGAACGTATACGAGATCATGTCCGAGAAGCCCCCGCAGCGTATGAACCATATAGCAGGTTCTCGAGCGCTTATACGAGAATGTGGATGGGACGCCGAGAGCACTGGGATTGGGTTGGCCTGTTTCTGGTTGAATGTTGGTATAGAAGTCCTTAATTGCCTTGCGACAAATTGGCAGACGACATGGAATCCAGATGAATGGGGTATGAATTTCGCAACCCATGATAACGATCAAGACAACGAAGCAGGAGATGAACAAACCTGGGTATACCGTGCCTTGTATATCGTCGCAAAGGTCACGAACTTTCGTGCGACTGCAGCCAAATCTGACAACATGAACCCGTCGGATGAGCAAAGCTGGATAGGAAACCGCCTGTCGCAGTGGTATGAGCTGAAAAAGCTCTGTGACAGCTGGAATACGCGCTGCCCGAGGATCATGCAACCGATTGGATATATCAAAGCGGCAAAGTCGACAGTCAAGTCAACGTTCCCTCGAATCTGGTATGCCAATCACCATGCAAAAGGCTGAGCTTCGTAATTAACACGCGTCTAGGATGATCCAACAAGAGGCGATAATTGGCCAGCTGTTTTTTCACACTGGTCAATGCATTCTTTCACTGACCCATCCTCTGGAAACCCTCACGTCCTCAGAGAATTTGCGGTTCTTGCAGCTACACCACGCCTATCAGGTCTGCGGCATTGTTGCCCATACCGCAGATAGAGGGGTTGCTACTGTTGCGATTCGGTGCCTGGCGACTGCAGCTGCTGTGCTTACCAGTGAGGTTGAACAAGCTGAAGCCCTTGATATCCTGGAGAGGATCAACAAAACAAATGGCTGGCGGTTGGATGCTGTTGCAATGAGGCTCAAGAAAGTATGGGGCTGGGACCTTATGAAACTGCCCATGTTGAGCCCGAAAACAGATAACAGTCAGGATCCGGGAACTTCAACGGCCCGAAGAACTTCAACAGCTTCATCGACGCCAACGGTCATGACATCTTTGGGAACAAAGACACCGTTGAACCCACTAAGCTTCGCCGATTTTAAGTTACCGAACCACCCATATCAAAATTGGTATGAGCCACCAAGTCGGTCAGGCTCCTTCGATCCGTCATCATTGTAAGGGCCTGGGTGCCCATGGTGCATGGTGTGATCATCATCCAAGCTTGCGCGGGCCAGATCCGGGGAGTGGCAAATATTTATTGCTGGTAAGAGGAATATAGATGGCGTTGGGATATCTATTGCTTTTTTCTATGTTGTGGAGTTTTGCTTGTCGATATGATAGACGGACAGAGACTTGTCTGCTTTCGCTGGAAAGCGTTGTGCTCATGAAGACTTTCCACCAGGCTGGAAATTCATGCTGTATCCGCCAGAGTTCTCGTCTTTGACCATCTGAAAGTTGTTCGTGCTCAATCCAAATGGCTTGAGAATGCCGTTGCCAAGATCTTTGAGCTTACCCCACATCTCGCCCATCTCTTTCTCTTGTGCAGCTTTAACGCGTGGTGGTAAATCTCGTAATTGTTTTTGAACCACCCGAAGGTCAGCTGGGCTCAGACTCTCCGGTTTTGTGGCGAGCGCCTTGCAATCCTCTTCTGCGCCAGCAAGACTGTGCCAACCACCAGCTTCTGAACGGCCACGGGCGCGACGCATGAGAGCTTTGCATCGAATGCGTTGAATGTTAGCCTTGAGTGTCTTGACCTCCTCATCGACATTCTCGGGTGCCGGAGCTGCACGTGTAGCACCGCTACTGACGATTTCCTCTTCCACATCCTCGTCTTCCTTCTTTGCTTTCTCTTCGCCATCTTTCTTTCCGTCAAAGTTTAGTCGAGGATCGTTCTGTTCAAGTTTTTCTAGAGCTTTGAGAGAATCTGACGCTGCTCTGGTGGCCTCCTTCCAATCCTGAAGCTGGATATGACAGGCGGCGATGTTACTGAAGATGACCGCACGTGGATAATGCAGGTATTTGGGACAAGAGTTGATTGCATCGTCATATTTGTCCAGAGCATTCTGGTACTCCTTAGCCGCGAACAAAGCATTCGCTTCTTCTTTGGACGCCGTAGATTCCTTCACTAGGGCCTGTATGTGTTAGAAGAGAGTTGGTATATGTGAGATGTGAGATGGAACGTAGGCAGTCAGGATGGTGAAGTTGATCGTGGCACGGAAATGATAAAGGGTCTGGCCACTGACTTCTTCTTCTTCTGGTGTGAACCTAAGTTCCTGGCCGTCGGCCGGATCCGTATTGTCTTTGCTTCCGTCTGCGGCTGCCTTCTTCACCACGTCATCTTTGCTGTGTTCGCTTGAGCTCATATTTGCTGTCAAAAGGCGGGTGTAGCTGATAATTAAGGCCTTGCAGTTGCGAGGATGAAGGGAAACTGCGGCGAATTGAGACAGGGTTGAAGTAGTCACAAGTCACAACTTGTATATAGTTATGGAAGGTAGGTAAGGTTGTTGAGTGACCTGACGAAGCAATGTTTGGCCAGGAAACAACAAGAACCAGAACGATGAGCCTCATAATTGCAGGCGGTTCCTGCCCAGGAAGCGACTAGGCTGTAGTAGGCTTAGCGGCTCTCGAGCCAACTGGAAATGCCCCGCCGCGGGGTAGTCTTCCAGCGAGGGGCACATAGTGATTCAAGAAAAATATCCATGGATGGAATACAGATCTCTTTCTTACTTCATAAAATTCAATAAATTCTGATGGAATACATTAGGCTCTTATAGTACTCCTCTGATATCTTATAGATATACTAATCCCAGTTTTAAGTAAAGACGTGGCGTTCTTACTATGATCCCCCGAGGGCCTCTGTCACAGCTGCCCCACTGGCTAGGAAGTGGCCTGCCGATAGCATATGATCGCCCGTAAAGAGCTGCCCCGCGTTCATCTTCAGTTGATTGCTTTGTTCAAAAAACTTCGCGATTACCTCGCTTTGTTATCTTTCACCCTTTCCATCAAGCCTCAGTTTATCACGGCCACATACTCTGGTCTTCTGCGTTCTCCTGTCCTTCTTCTACGAGCTCTCAATACCCATTCTTTATTTTGTACTACAGTTACTGGCCGCAATGACTCCTCGCACTGAGTAGGTTTGCCTTCTTGACCGTAAATGATTCGGTTGGGCACTTCTCTAACCAAAGCTTCTCTCACAGTTTCCCGCCCGTCCGGGCTTGTCTTTTCGATATGGACGGTCTCCTACTCGACACCGAAGACATCTACACCCAGTGTGTCAACATAATCCTCGAAAAGTACGGCAAGGGAACCCTCCCCTGGTCCATCAAGGCCAAGCTTCAGGGTCGTCCCGGTCCCCAAGCCAACAAGATTTTCCATGACTGGGCCCAGCTTCCCATCACTTCCGAAGAATACATCGCCGAGAACACTGCGCTTCAGAAGGAGTTGTTCCCCCACACCAAGCCTCTCCCCGGCATTGTCGACTTACTTGCTCACCTTGGCCGCACCAGATACTGGGATGTAAAGGAAGGCGCTACCGCTGCTGAAGCGAAGGAGAACACCAAGCCTCACCGTGTTCATATTGCCCTTGCTACCAGTTCCCACCTAGGCAACTTCCGAGTCAAGACAAACCACCTCGAAGAGCTCTTTTCTGTCTTCCCTTCGCATCGTCGTGTTCTCGGTGACGATTCCCGTCTCACTCCCGGCCGCGGCAAGCCTTTGCCCGACATCTTCCTACTTGCACTGAAGACCATCAACGACAGTCTTCCTGCTGGTGAACGACCCATCACCCCTGAGGAATGCCTTGTTTTCGAAGACTCAGTCCCTGGTGTTGAGGCTGGCCGTCGTGCTGGAATGCGCGTGATTTGGTGCCCTCACCCCATGCTGAAGAAAGAATACGATGGACGCGAAGTGGAGGTTCTTGCCGGACGCACCGGTGAGGCTGGAGAGGTTGATCTTCACCAGGTTGGTGAGTTTGACGATGGTTGGGCCGAGTACATGCTCAGCCTCGAGGATTTCCCGTACAAGAAGTTTGGCATCGTTGTCCCTCCCGTCGAGGTCGAGAAGGAGGCTTGCATGAAAGAGGCTCCTCAAGAGGTTGTGGCTGAGGCTTAGGAAACTGAGCTTCTTATCCCTGGTGGGCCGTGGGTAATGAAGAAGTCGCTGGACTTTGGCCCGCACGATTAGACGCAAAATAGACGCACCATTTCCCTTAAGCGTCATGGCGAATGGCAATTGCAGTAAATGCAAACAGAGGGGAATGAATAGACAAAATGCATAAGTACATAAAAAAGGACTGATATACAATGGTTGTACAGGGTACTGAAGCGGAGTCTTAACCCAAAGCCCAGATAATCAGATCATAGACATAATAACAAAAGAACAAATAGACCAGTATCTATCTTTATGTCATGTGTAATGATTAAAATCCAGAAGACTGACCATAATATGAGCTTATCAAGATCGACAATCTAGAATGCGGTCCCTCTCCCCGCGTCTCAACTCCAAGGGTGTGCTGCGAGTGTGGGGAGAGGAATGAGACCACCCGAGCTGGGAAGTAATGCCACTACAGTGTCAGCTTCATGTACTTTGACTAACGTGGCACCGTCCTAGTCGTGCCATTTTATAGACAACATGCTTCCGAGAGTTCCCTGCGTATCTTATATAACACCCATATGTCTGTCTCAAGATGTCCAAGTATTGCCCATCTCGCCTGGTACTCGATGGCTCCAATATCGTCCTTACCGCTTCACATCCTCGCTGATATTCTTCGTCTGCTGGATAACATTCAGCAGCTTCCTCCTATACTGTTAAGCCATCGGGTCTTCTATCTTGCTCTCATAGATACCCCCGCGTTGCCTCTGGATATCATCCGTAACCAGATCCCTGACAGCTTACTGCTGTTAGCTATTGCTACATATAAGTCCCAGAAAGCGATAAGAGAATCAAACGGGCTGGGAGTGGAAGCGTTCTTGGGAAAATGTTATGATGATCCTCTTCGAAATATCGATGGTAGTCATCTGCACTTGAACGTTGCTCAGGCCCTTCAAGTTGGCCGTATTGACGATACACTGTCAGAATTGAGGAACGAGTTTGCTTTATGCTCTTTACGCAAGCTCCATGGTCTAAGCCAGGAAGATACTATACCGGATGATCAAGTGCTCTCTCCTAGCGAAGCATACCGCATCTCTCGTGCTCTGTATCGCTTTCAGATCTATCGGAACCTTTTCCTGGATACAGAACAAAACCTCGATTGGTTTCCAAGTTGCGAGAACGAAGAAGAGTATTTGAGTCTCAACAAAACTCAGAAGAAACTCTTCTTTGATCGCCATTCCCCTTGGGTCAATGAGCAATTGGCCTGTATTCATGACTATTTTGAAACGAGGCTGACTGGTGGTGAGTTGTTAGTCCGTCCTTATTACTCCCCCTCATTTATGGATTCCAAACGAAGTTTTCTAACTTGCGCGCCGGGATAGTCATGCTGACCATCTTGTCTGCAACTCCAGCCTATCGGCAAGTTGTTGTCAACGGCTTTCCATGGGGGGAGAATCTGACAGAATGGCTAACCGAAAAGACGCAAACTTTTGAAGAGCAGAAATGTGTGGGTGCGCCTCTTTGTCCCAAGAAACAGGGAATATCTTGAATCGACTGACAATACTACAGCTATCTTTGGGCCTCCCTCGCCTCACACAGCTTCTCAAAGCCTCCACCTATGAGGAATGGCGGTGCTATCTAGACGGAGCCAGAAGCGTCCGTCCGAGCAGTCTTGAAGAAGATCTCGAGGAGTTCAACCGTGGAAAGAAACCCAGTGAGAAGCAAAGAGTTTGGCGCATGGCAGATATGGACCGGCTGGCCCGGGAAACTGATGCTGACGATACCACTACTGATGATCATCCAAGACGAATGTGGACAAAGGTTTACTACGATCGGGTTCATGAGAGATTTCGCTTGGGAGACCATGCCTTTGCGCCCATGAGATTTGTATATGGGTTGAGAAGTATCGGATATGTTATGTGGGATGGGAAACGGATTCAGGACGATGCGTGTACAGTGACCCTGGATAAGGCCTACAGAGGAGAGGCTAGTTTTTAAACATTGCTATTACGTATAAGTTGAGAGACGTCGAATGCCCTTTGGCGGCGCAAGGAAGCTTTTGTTATGGTTTTGTAATTTTATTCTGTTTTCGCCTCTAGATTCCAGGCCAAGCACATATCTCGAGACTTCTATAGCCCAACTCTTTCTTGATCGTTCAGTCTGTAAACCACTCCACGGCCGTGACATGGAATGACGCTTAGCTCTCTTCTGTTTTGTTTCTGCATCAACCATAGATGCCTTCTTTCCATATGTATAAATTTCTTGAGATTATTAGGGTTAGATCTGGCACCAAATGAGACAGATTGAGACATCAGTGGGAAAATGAGTCTACGCCTTGCTTGTCAGCAATATAGATCGTGGGTCAGGTTGTTTGACGAAGCAAATGTCCGCCGTTGAATGGTTCTATACTCAAAATCCCGGGTTTCAATGGCAAACTACATTAGTACCTGCGATATGCAAGCAGTCGGTCATCTCGATTAGTATCCGCGAGCTATAGCCAAACGGCAAAGAAATTTGCTTCGTACCTCACTCACTCACCCACTCGGATCGATGCATTATAGTCGGTTTTAGAATCTTAATTCCGTGCCCACCTATCGCACCCCAAGGTCTTGAATACGCACAGTCTGCGGGTATTTTACCCGTGTGCTATGTTGTTTGTCGCAGTAGGTCCTGTTGAATCTCTAGAGAGAGCGCAAAGCCCTTGCTGTTGTTTCACTGTCCTGCAAAATTTGACCTCATTCTGCAAAAAGCCGATGAGTTAGAGCCTTGGTCGATGCAGCTGTCTCTTAGACCACTCGAAAAACTATCGGGAAGTCAAATAAATTAACGGAGCGGTTTTCAGAGAACTGTGACGAAGCAACGTTTGTCATAAGACCTTTCCGGTACCGTTTGACGGGATAGACAGCGTCTATCGGATGAAGAGAAGCGATTATCATTCGAACAAGAGAATGGCATGCAGAATTGAGCCTATAGTCATGATCATTTCTGCAAACTGTGGTACTATGTTCTCCATAATCTGATGTCGCGTCATGAGCCTGCTCATCGATATCCTGAGTTTGGGCGACGCTGTCCATATATGCGACATTCGTAAAAGAATGTCGCCAACGCCTGAGTATCATTCTTTCCTCAGATCATGGAATAATATACGAGCTACTTTTCCTCGTCCAGTAGGTTCGCGCGAAGGTTTGATGGGAGAGCGGTATGAGCCGGCCGGGATCTGTCGGAGTCATGACACCATCACCATCCATCATTACCATCATGGTGGCGGGGAACAACTGGCGAAGTAGAGAGCAGCTAACCTGGAAACCACTCGTTCTTGTGATCTTTGCCCATGATGTGATTGAGATACTTCGTAAATTCAATGTCTAGTTTAATACTGTAATGACACTCCGAATCAGGTGACCACTCTTAGAACGACCGATCCGATATCCTGCATATTGAATGCCTTCCAAAGCTCAGTGAGGCCGGCAACCATTCGTCTTACATCTAAGAACGTATATAAAAAAGCGCAATATGCACTCCGGTTCCGTTAAATCATGAAACATGAATGAATCATCAGGGTCATTCACAATACCCGCAAACTAAGAACGGATCTCATCATGAGAAGCCCAACTGTAGCTTAGCCTGAGTATCATGAGAGGACATCTCCACAGTTTTCCCCAGATACTCACCCCAGAAGAGAAGCCGATCCAATAAACAACTACCTCGGGATCCAGTCCCTAAGGAGCAACAAAAATACACAATTTTCGTGCTTGGAAGCCCTCGGCTCCCGGCTCTTGCGAGGCCGGAATGTAATTCCCGATTTTTGACTACCGGAGCCGTCAACCCCGGACCGGAACCGGCGGGGTGAACCGGGCCGGTTCTGTCTCCCCCAGGTTCGGGCATTTTAGGGCCTGTTTTAGTGAGTTGCAGCCTTTTCTTACAGTGGGTGGCACAGCTTTCTCCCCTGCTGTAACCCCGACCTCGCAATTGGGTCCCCAATTGAAGCCGGGATGGGTATCGTTCTCTGCCATGACTGGTCTCGATTGAAGCAATATTGTACGGTATGGACGCAATGCAACGGTTAGAACATACTCGCCTCCGGTGGGGTTGATGAGTTTCTAGCGCGTCCATGTGACGTTTGTTAAGAGCTATCGTGGATCTTTTTGTTTCTATTTACGTGGAGGTATCCGTGGACCGGAAGCTTTCTGGCACCTTGACCTACACTCTCTCTTCCTCTCCCCTTCATCCTTTTCATTCTTCGATCCTTTATTTTTCTTGAACTTTGCCGAATTTTGATCATATTCAGATTTACAGATACAGATAAGGACACAATGGCTGAGAGCTACCACAAGGAGGTCATTGCCGGCGTACGTTGCCCCTCAGTCATGAAGCTTTTCTGCCCCTCAATGAGATTCACCTTTTGCTAACCTGATACGCAACAGCTTAAGGACAAGAGCCTTTTCATTCAGGAGGCCTTTATCGATGGCAAATGGGTCGCCAAGGACAACAAGTTCGATGTTTTTGGTTCGTAACAACCCCATCATGAGAATTGGATCTATAAGACCTAACCGCCACTTCAGAGCCCTCGACTGCCACCGTCCTCGGCCAGGTCGCCAACTGCGCCCTCGAGGACTTCCAAACCGCCATCAAGAGTGCCGATGCTGCGCAGACGAAATACTTCGATAGCACAACTGGCGCCAGCCGAGGTGCCCTTTTGAGGAAGTGGTATGACCTGGTTCTCGCTCATCAGGAGGATCGTATGCGAACCCTCATCATTTGGTCCCACTCGAGACTAACACGAAGTTTTAGTCGCCAAGATTCTCTCTCTTGAGAACGGAAAGACCTACTCCGAGGCACTGGGCGAGGTCATCTACTCCGCCAGCTTCATCTCATGGTTCGCTGAGGAGGCCACTCGTTCCTACGGCGTCACCATCCCCTCCTCCGCCCCTCACACCACCCTCATGACCATCCGCGAGCCAGTCGGTGTCTGCGGCATCATCACGCCATGGAACTTCCCCGCCGCCATGATCACCCGAAAGATCGCTCCCGCTCTGGCCGCCGGCTGCTCCGTCGTCATCAAGCCCCCCTCCGAGACTCCCTACTCCGCCCTCGCCTTCACCAAGCTCGCCGTCGAGGCTGGCCTCCCTCCTGCTACCATCCAGGTCCTTCCTACTCGCGACCGCCAAGCTGCTACCGAGCTCGCTACCAACCCCCTCGTCAAGAAGATCTCCTTCACTGGTTCCACCGGCGTTGGCAAGTACCTTGCTAAGCTTGCTGCTGGTACCCTGAAGAAGCTCAGCTTGGAGCTTGGTGGTAACGCTCCTTTCATTGTCTTTGAGGATGCTGACCTCGACCTTGCTGCCGAGGGTGCCATGTTCTGCAAGTTCCGATGCTCCGGTCAGACTTGTGTCTGGTAAGTGATGATATAATGTGCATTTGACAAACATAGCTAACACGTGCCCCAGTGCCAACCGACTCTACGTCCAGAAGAGCGTCGCCAAGGAGTTCACTGCCAAGCTAGTCGAGAAGGTCAACGCCCTCAAGATGGGCAGTGGTCTTGATAAGTCCACCACCCAGGGTCCTCTCGTCAACAAGTCCGCCGTCGACAAGGTCAAGGAACACATTGCCGATGCCACCTCCAAGGGCGCTAAGGTTGCCACCGGTGGCACCACACCCGACGGCCCCGGATTCTTCCACCAGCCCACCGTCCTCACCGGCGTCACACAAGAGATGGCCGTCGCCAAGGACGAGACTTTCGGACCTCTGGCCCCCGTCTTCGAGTTCGACACCGAGGAGGATGCGATCCGTCTTGCCAACGACACCGAGTTCGGTCTCGCAGGATACTTCTTCTCCAAGGACATCAGCCGCGTCATGCGCGTTGCCCACAAGATGCAAGTCGGCATGGTCGGTGCCAACACCGGCAAGATCAGCGCTGCCGAGGCGCCCTTTGGCGGTGTCAAGGAGAGCGGCTACGGAAAGGAGGGCAGTCTGTACGGCATGGCCGAGTACCAGAACATCAAGTCCATTACCATTGGCAACCTCAACATTTAGAGTGGGAGTTGCGTGAAAAGATATGAGCGAGCAAAAAAAGGAATCTGTTTATTTAGCCACGAGCAGTAATGACGAGGTGGAAAAGCCTCAAAAGATAACGACCAGGAGTAGTATACATCATATCCAAAATACAAAATAGTAACCATTGTCTCTATTTAGTCTGGGTAATATCCGTCTCTATTTAGTCTGGGTGATATCCGTCTTAAACTACTATTCTCACTCACATTACGACGTGACTTACAAGCCACAATATGTAACTATCAAATCAGTCAGAATTGATAAAAGAGTTGATCATAGTTCCAGACTGATTCTATACTTCCAATTAGTTCATTCCTCATTATGAAGATAACGTGCTGAATACAATACTGAACTGTTTAAGGGCAGTACTCTACATCAAGCAAAAAGTACAATATCTGCTTGGTCCCCGCACTCCAATATCCGGGGCAAGACATCTGCAAGATCTGGGGAAGCGAGAACAAATTTATTGGCTCCTCTAGCTCGGACTTTGCGGTTAAATTATTCGGGAGACTAAACCGTTCTAAGTGATTATGGGTAGCTTGTGTAGGCCTACATACATGCGGTGGCTTGAGAAAGGCCAATATTGTCATCATTTTACAGAGTATACTCGATGCGATGTGAATCAACATCGTCCAATGCTTTGAGGTATAATTAAATCATAATGGTCACGGAAGCCACTCTTGTCTTCGGAATTCTCACCGAACATCAACTATATCTTCATTGAGTTCACATCACATGTTAATTAAACCCAACTCTCGATCTCTTTCATATCACAACAAACCGTACACAATGACTACCAACGGGCACAAAGGCAGCGAAATCCTATCGGACCAAGGACGATCTCGCTTGTTCAAGTCATCGACTCCACCATCATTAGATGCATTCGAAGCACTTTGCTCGCAAAAGGCCACCGGAGAAGACTACCCACTTGCTGTAGATATCAAGAAGAACGTACCTATCTATAACCTCGCCAAGTACTCAACCTTGACTGCGGATCAAAAGTCTGCTCTTCAAGATGAATGGTACAAAGTTCTCCTACATGGGCCTGGCGTCTTCGTTACAGCAGGCCTGTATACCGACATGGATGTGGTTGACAAGTCAACGGCCGCACTTGAGAGTATCATCGCCAAGGAGAGTCAGGGTACCAAAACAGCCGGCGATCACTTCGCGAGTGCTGGCAAAAACGACCGAATCTGGAACTCATTCAGTAAACATGGTCTCCAGGACCCTTCCTCGTTCTTCAGCTACTTCTCAAACCCCTACCTTGACCTCATCTTCGCCTCATGGCTCGGCCCGGGGTATCGTGTCACCACTCAAGCCAACAACGTCCGACCGGGAGGACAACCCCAGGTTTCGCATCGCGATTATCACCTGGGCTTCATGTCCGCGGAAAGCTGCGGCAGGTATCCACGCGCCATGCAAGTGGCAAGCCAGTGCCTGACCCTACAAGGCGCTGTGGCTCACGTCGACGTACCTGTCGAGAGCGGCCCAACGAGGCTTCTACCGTTTAGCCAGGCTTTTGCTGCTGGGTACATGGCGTACCGTCTCCCCGAGTTCAACGAGTTCTTTTTGGAAAACTACATCTCACTTCCGCTGCAGAAGGGTGACGGGGTATGGTTCAACCCAGCTCTTTTCCACGCAGCGGGAGAGAACACGTCTGCTGACATCAACCGCCTCGTCAATCTCTTCCAGATCAGCAGTGCCTTTGGCAAGCCTATGGAGACGATCGATGCTTTGCCTTTGGTGGAGAGCACGTGGGATGTATTGACTGCTGCATACAAGGATCAAGGCCTGAGCGACGAGGTCAAGATGTTCATTTCTGCTGTGGGAGAGGGTTATCCTTTTCCAACCAATCTTGATAGCAATCCTCCCAGAAACGATAGCATGGCCCCTGGTTCGGAGCAAGACGTTATTCGAGATGCCTTGGTAGGAGAGAAGAGCAAAGCTCAAGCTCTGGCCGATCTCAAAGACTTTCGAATCAAGATCAGAGCTTAGGTATATGTATAATGAAGTATTCGTTGTGTGTTACTATTTGGCCAATCCATACAGGTATTGCGTCTGTCTTGCAACAATTCCTGTAGCCAGACTCAGTGACGTCTAACTAGCCATTTGCGCATCTGTTTGAGGATTGGCGATAGATCCCGCTGTCTTCTTCAAATATCCCCGGAAGCTCTCGAATGCGACAGGATCATGACCTTCCAGCCATCGACAGCCAACAGACACATCATCCTTGCCGACCCGCATGAACACCTTGAAAGCAAACTCACACTTTGCTTCTTGAGCTTTTGGGTCTTGTATCTCGCCCCTCTGCTTTCTCCTCCGCCATGCCCGTGCCCATACACGGCCTGCTGCTCGCCCCGTACCTTCCAAGCGGTCAGTGTCCCACTCCCAGGTGAGTAGGTCGAGCTTCTCGATCTCGGTTCGGAATCGATTGGCAAAGTCGCCAACTTTCTCGGTTAGAGGTATATCAATCACCTTCTCTTCTGTGATTTCGGGAAGGATGTTTTTGGAAACTGCTGTCTTGATGCCACGGGCAACTTCTTGCGTCGGCCGCATGTTTCCGAAGCTCCACGCAACAGCCCAGCGTCTTGTCCTGTTTCCCTGTACGAATTCTGTAACAGCGTAGTTGTCGATATCATGCTCTCTCAGTTTGTCTACAAACTCGATCAAGCTTGCTAGAAACCCAAACATAGAGGTATACCACTGCACACGCTCTCGAAGGACGAGAGACTCCTTGAGCATCCGGTGGACAAAAGCAATCTCGCCTCCCTCAGTGACCATCTCAACCTTGGCGCCTGTACATGCAGTGAAAGGTGGGCGGGACTTTTGCTTTGCGCTTTCTACTAACTCTTCCTCGGATTTGTAGAAGGGCGGGTTTGACATGGTAAATGCGATGCTGGTTATGCCCAGATCATCGAGCGGGATGACAGCATCGGATGGTTTTCGATCAACGACGTGAATCCTGTGGTCTAACTTGTTCAGGCTCACATTCTTGCGAGCATACTCGAGACTTTTTGAATCGATGTCTATACACGTTAATTATGCACTCAACAGTGGAACAAAAGATGTTTACCAGTGGCGATAAACTCCCAGTCGCGCTCAGTGCAGCCTATCAAAGGATAGATACAGCTTGCGCCGGTACCTATATCCAGTCCAACAATTTTCCGACTCTGCTTCTCATATGAGGTGCTGTCCAGAAGGCCTTTCAGCCATAGCAGATAGTTGTGTCGATTAGTGACCTGAGTGAGACGCGTTAGATGAAACGACGCGTCAAAAGATAAAGTAAGACTCACAGGAGGACACAAACGATCGTCAGGGAGTTCAAGTTGTAGTCCAAAATCCAGCTTGAGAAGTGTTTTTGTCAATTGCATAACACATTCCGGATCGTTGAAGAAATCAGTCTTGTGTTGGTTCCACCTGATGATGTATTAGACGAGCTGTTGGCGCAGGGTGACTGACCACTTACAGTCGTGCAAAGTCTGCATCTTGCAAGGCAAGCTGTTGAAAGTCTGGTGGTTTGGCGTATAGTGCAGCATAATGGCTATCGCGAGATACATCATCCTTTGCGGGACCGTCGAGAGCTCTGCGCGAAGTGACTAGATCGTCGATAGTGAGGGAGTGGCCACGAAGGTCTTGTGAGGCTTTGCGCTTCCCGCCCATCGCTTACGGCCAACTTTCACGGGGGGCACTTAAAAATGGTGATAAAAAAGTTTGTTGTGACGTCTGTTAATCTCTGAGCTCTTGGTGAGGATGATGTGTTCTGCAGGTCGATGGTGCACGAACCAGGCGTCATAATTAGCGATAATTTGGAGGCCTAAATTTCGCAGGTCTAAAGAGTTCAGCAGTTACCAGTAAACATCATTCCATACCAGAAAAGAAAAATGTATTCAAACTGAATATATGTCAAACCAAAACTGCAATCTTTACAAGCTCAAATAATAAATGCAATCGCCTGGGCTTCGTTACAATCATGTCCTCATCCAATTTACAGCGCTCACAATCTCAATCTCAATCTCAATCCCACCACCGCGTCCTCATCTTCACCACAACAGAACCCTCCATCGCCAGCCCTCGAGAAGCTTCATGTCCTTGTCGTCAATGTCCGGGTCGCCATGCTCGATTCTCGCAGTCAGCTTCTTGAGCCGCTTCTGCACGGTCCGGGCGACCCGAATGGACACCTCGTTGGAAAACACAAAGAGCACGGCAAACACGATGAAGGCCAGCTTGGCGAAGCGGCCTTTGCCTAGCACGCCGTTTTTGATGTGGTCGAGCAGACCCTTTGACTTTTTGAAGGCGTACTCGGTGTCGTTGGCCGATGAGTGAGAGTCTTCGTCGTCATCGCTTCGGCGCCAAAATCTGCGGATGAGAGGGATAAAAGTAGCACTATTCAAGTCAGTCAATCGTTCAGAAGCTTGGATGAGAGGGCGGATGCTTACATGGCTCCTCCGATGATCCATCTTCGCCAGCGGTGATTCTCGGCTTCTTTGGCGATACTGCGCACCTCACCCTGCAAAATCCTCAGATCATTCAAGACCATGTTCGTTTGGTGGCGGATACGAGTCTCGAGCTCATATGCCGAGACGGCCGAATCGCCACCCCGTCGCTGGCGCTGCAGGCTCATGTACTCGCGCAGATTGAATTGACAGTTTGTCCTGAGAGCCTGCAGTTCTCGCAGATCAGCCGGGACCATGGCAGGGACCATTTGCTGGGGTGGCTTTATTGTGCTGGCCATGGCTCCGGCATGGTTGGGAAGATAGGAATCAGACGCCGGACGTATCGGGAGGTTGTTGTCGGGTCCTGTTTGAGGGCCGCTGACGGGAGGATAGCTCTGAGGGTTGTATGATTGATTGTAGCTCTGAGCATTGTAGCCCTGCGAGTCGTGGTTCTGAGCATTGTAGCTCTGGTTGGCGTAGTCCTGGGGATTGTAGTTCTGGGACCCATACGGCTGAGATCCGTACTGAGATTCAGGTCCTGGATACGACTTTGTTCTCTCCGGACCTCGATCGACTCCACGCTCCATACCACGATCCATTCCGTGATCTATCCCACGCTCCATGCCGCGATCCCGTCCTCTGCGGTCTCGCTCTCGTTCTCGGTCCCGATCTCGCGAGGGTGACGGGCTGCGGATGGGCTGCGGGTCCAGCGACTGAAGCGGTGACTTGTTGGACTTGCGAGATTCAGACATGGAAGGCGATTATGCCGCTGTGTCCTCGCTTATGAACAGAGCAAATGAACAGGTGGAGGAATTGCCAATGACAGCTCACGAGCAGGTAGTTTCTGCCCAACGTGGCCGACAAGAGAAGAGGTTTTAGCAAAGGTGTTCAGCCAGTCTGTGTGTATGCGCTGGCTTTGGTGGAGAGAGGCTGGTGAGGTAAGTTAAACGAGGCCAGCCCATGACGCTCGGGTGACAAGGGATAGGTTAGGCTCGAGGGTGGGGTGATGGAATTCACAAATCCATGAGGCTGGGGATGAGAAGTGACTTGAGTTATGCAATCAAATGATATGATTCGCAACTACTGGACTCTGCATATTCTTCATAAAATGAGTCAAGTAACGTGATTCTGTCTCTGCCTTGACTATTCTGATGGTTTCTAGTATCCCAATGTCCTGTACATGCGGTGCGCCATGCCATCGATGCCCTCGACTGGTAGCGCGTGTCTCATGTCGCCCAGCAGCTGTTCCTGTACTTCAGGGTCGAATCGGTTCCAGATCCTACGAATCTGACGCACCAAATCCCCTTGTCCGGTACGAAAAATGCCTGCAAGGGCTTCAAAAAGAACCGTGGTCCCCTCCCATCCCAAAAGATCGTGGACATCTCGGATGAGGATTTCGAAAAAGTCGAGGATCTCGGCCAGAAGGTCCCCTGCGCAGCCCAGTCCTCGCTCGTTGTCGAGCACCACGCACAGAGCGTGCACTGTAGCCGCCCAGCGATTTACTGCACGGTCGCGAACTGGGTCATGTTCGATTTCCTGCGCTGCAGCGCCGAACATGTCGAGCATGCCAGTTCGAGAACATTCCTGCAGATGGTGGAACATAAAGTGCAGAGCGCGATGGATCATATACGGCGGGTGAGGGTCCATGGCTATCGGGAGGAAGAAGCTCTCGAGCATGAGAGTTCCTCGTCTCACGGCATGTCTGGTTCGGGGTAGGAAGGTGAACAAGGTATTTCGGTCGACGCTGAACCTTTCGCCGGCCTGTCCAAATCTGCCACTACGAGCTTCGAGATCGTACAAGTGTACGATGATGTTGTTTTGTCTTCCCTCTGGGTCTCTTCTTGCGACGTAGGGCAGTTCTCGAGGGCCTGCCTCTCTGAGATCTGCGAAAGGAACATCGTGGCCAATCTCAGCGAGACCGTTGGCCATGTTGCAAAGTATGGGCATCTGTGGCCCTCGTCTTACTACAGGGTATCTTGTGCGGATATGTTCAAGGAAGTAGTTTTGCCTGAACATGCTAGTAAGGAATACCACGATGGGTCTGCATAAGGAAAGTATCTACAGAATATCAGTGATGTCCATTCTGGTATTTTATAGAATCTGGGAATCATTGTAGTATCACCCAGGTTGGGTTTGTGCCAGTTGCTTGTTGCGCCCTCGTGCGGCAACGAACAAACCGCCACTGGTCATTCAAGCTGTTGAGTCATGCTGGTATTTTGATAAACAACTAGATGTATATTCTATTTAGACAAATATCATAATAGCAAACAATTGTCATAATTCTCCTCACAATGCGCCCGGAGGCCCTTTGTAACAAGGAATCAAAAAAGCAGCTATTCACGTAGGGTTATAAAGTGGTACTCGGAAAGCCTCAAGTTCTCATAAACATTTGGCGAGGCTTCTACAACATAGTTGCGCAGAAACACATACATAAATGCGAATCAATGCACCCGATTTCCCATGAAAACATCTTATCTAACTCATATTACAAACATGGTCTATTGTAGCGGCAATCCTTTGCGAACCAGATGATACCTGAATTCTCAGGCATGATTACTAGGCCTCCAGATGAATCAGCAAGCAACCCCAGACACAGGACTTCGCTGAATCCCCCACCATCCTCTTACACTCGTTCTCTCATCATCTCTCCTTTCTCGTATAGCAGACAAGGCATCCAGTCCGCCATGTACACTAACAATATTCTTGTATCTTCTTCTCGCACTCGAATATACCTTGTCTGTTCATCATCATGATCAATTGCTATCAACAGTCTCATCTTCTTCAATTACTCTGTGAATACTGGATAGCATCAAGTCGTGTTAGTGCCCGGTTGACTTAGTGGTCTTCCTTCGGGGACCAGCCTCTACGTCGACATTGTCTCTATTCTATGCTTCCCATTTTGTCTGCCTTATCTTGGCGCAAGTGACTTCTACGTTAGCATCTGCCTTACCCCCAGATGCTCTCATATGAGTATAAGTATCTCGCCTTCCCCCACCTCCATTCTCTCTTCTGGCATGCTCTTCAGCCCTCTTCCTCTTCTCTCCTCCATCTCACCTCGAAGCATCATACCTCTACATAAGGCTATATATTGTCTTCACTTCACTTGTCTTTACCTGTCTCGTCCCATCCATCCATCATCTTTGCACCGTTGCTGTCGCCGTTGACCCAACGACACCTCAATTTGTTGCCGTACAAGATGATGGGCCTTCCACCCCAAACATATGACACGGACGTTGTTCATAAAGCCGAATACAAGATTCGCGACATTGGCACACGTTCGGTCACCCTCTTCCCATCCCAAGCCCAGGTCAAGCGAGGCATCAAGGATGTCCCTCTCAAGGTAGGACTCTCATGCCCAAAGTTTGTCCATATACTCATACATCGTTAGCCTGGCATCAACGAAATATCCATCGTTGGCCTGAGCCCAACCATTGACAAGAATTCGATCACTGTTGAAGGCAGTGGTTCTGCTACCATCACTGGTATCAGTGTCGAATTTCTTCCTAACCGTGAAATTTTTGACGAAGTCTACCCAGACTCAGACCAAGATGATTCTGACAGTGATGATGAGGGTGAAGATGACGATGAGATTCCGGATGTACCCCAGGACCAGTCCTTACTGGAACTCAAGATGAAGCTCATTGAGCTCAACGATGAGCAACAGGAAGCGAGAGAAATCATTGGAAGTGCTGACGCTCGCATCATAATTCTCGACAACTACTCCAAGTCACTGGACAAGAGAGAAGATGTCAACATAAGGGAGATGCTTGAAATATACAAGCAAGAGCACCTCAAGGCGTTTGAACAGCGCCTTATTGGTGTAAAAAGGGAGCGAGAAGTCACAGAAGCCATCAACGAAGTTCTTCAGAAGCAATCTCGTCTGACCAAGCTTGCAAACAAAGCCAGGACAGTAGAGTACAAAAACAGGGCCAAGATTAAAAAAGTAATCAACAAGAAGCAGGAGCAGCGCAAGAGACGAATTGAGGAGCAGCGCAATGAAAAGCAACGTCTTCGCAACGAGCGTTCACGCTGCTGGCCTAAATACTGCTACACGCTACAGATCCAGCTTGAGGTGAACTCATCCTACACGCCAGCTTCGTCTCGCCGAGGATCTGTGTCCAGCGAGGTTGAGCTTGTTCAACGACCTCGGAGCAAAACCGCAGACGCAGGAGAGACACTCTCATGCGACCTCGTTCTGACATATGTCACTGACGCGGCCTTCTGGAACCCTAGTTACGACATCCGACTCTCGACAGTCAACTCCACGGGCACTCTTTGCTTTGATGCTGGTCTTCACAATACCACATCTGAGACCTGGGAGAACTGCAAGATTACCCTATCCACCTCTCAGGCTACGTCGTCTAGTCTTGACGATACCATTCCTGTCCTCATGCCATGGCATCTCAAGATAGCCAACAAGACTGAGAAGAGTTCCGTAGCTGAAAGTCGTGGCGGTGCCTTCGAAAGCCAAGCAGAGCTCGATCATTTGGCCGCCTCGCGTAAGAAAACGTCGGGCCTACCACAGATGCATTTCGGACGAAGACATTTTGGCATCGACGGTCCACCACTGAGCGACTATCACACGCAGCTGATGTTGCTGGAACAGCAGAACAAGAAGAGGTTGATGATGGCCAGAAAGGAGCATGATGGTACTGCTCCGATGATGCAGCAGGTGCAGCAGATGCAGCAGATGCAGATGCAGCAACAACAAATGCAGCTGGCGCAGCTGGCCCAACAGCAGGCTCGGCAACAGCAACAGCAACAGCAGGCTCAGCAACAGCAGGCTCAGCAACAGCAGGCTCAGCAACAACCAATGCAGTTACAAGCGCAAATGCAGATGCAGCCGCAAGTGCAGCAACAGCAGGCAGGTTCGGGGTTGGTGGAATTTGACTTTGATCAGTTCCTGCATGATATTGACCAGGATGTCCCAATACCAGATCCTCAGCCCGCGATCGAATTCCAGGACTCTCTTGTCGAGGAAACAGGCTTCACAACGACCTTCGATCTGCCTGGCCTCAAGACCCTGGTGCCCAAGTTCACTGTATCCAAGCAGCGCGTTGCTTGTCTGCAATTTACGAATGTTCTGTTCAGCCACACCATCGTGGCCAAGTATCAGCCCGCGGCTTACCTCAAGGCTAAGCTCAAGAACAACAGCAAGCTCACCCTCCTCCGTGGACCTGCCAGTTTGACGCTTGACGGCGGCTTCATGGGACAGGTCAAGATTCCTCGATGTAGCTCAGGTGAGACCTTCACTCTCAGCCTGGGCGTGGATTCGGCGATCAAAGTCCTTTACCCCAAGCCCGACTTCCGAAGAAGTACGAGTGGTATATTCACCAAGGAAGACAGTTCTATCTACGTCCGTGCTGTCACGGTACACAACACCCGTGTCACTGCTGGGAACCCAAGCAACATTCTTGTCCTGGATCAAATCCCTGTCTCTGAGGACGACCGCCTCCGAGTCGATTTGGTGAACCCTCATGGTCTGACAGTCAACGGACCACGTCAGCCAGCTGGGGCCCCTGGCCGTGAGACGGCAGAGGATAAGGACTGGGGCAAGGCGACTGCCTCCCTTAAGAAGAACGGACAGGTCTCGTGGAATGTTTCACTGAATCCTGGTAAAGCGGTCAAGTTGGGTCTCGAGTATTCTGTTTCCATACCGAGTGGCGATGTTGCGAAGGAGTGTTGATTCCGAGGGTAGTGATTTGATAACTTCGACTGGCAATTGGCAACGTGTGGGAGAAAGTGGTTGGAGGGATACTTGATAAGGCTCTGGGGTTAAGTATGGGATTTATTTCTTTTGGTCAATGTTGATGTATGAGATAACATTCAGGTTGCAGAATTATTCACGGGCTTCTTTCAGTGTTGGGTGCTAAAGGTTTTCTTTTTACAGGTCTCATACAATATACTACATGACTTTTATATGAATTTCAGCAAGATGTAAGATCAACAGTCTTATTTTCAGGCAAGCTCTAAAAGCAAAGAGCAGATTAGTATCCTTCCTTCGTGACTAGATTCGCAACTGCACCCGCCAATGCTAAATACCTTCGTCACCTGGTGGCACTCCATAGTACTTCGGCCTGACTCCAAACAGGCAACTATGAGTGACCTTTGGTATAAACACAGACTACTAAAGATTTAGTTGTTGTCAGGAATAGAACTGGGCATCTTTTGCTGGCGAGTGATGCCATTGTGTTGTCGTAAACCGGAAATTCGTACAGCCTCCATGGATCATGCGGCTGCCATACAAAGAGTGGTAAAACAGAGACACATATTTAGTCCTAAATCAACCGAGTGATCGTGAGATTTGACTGTATATCCTGATAGTCCAAATCCTGGCCTCTAGATCTTCAGTCTGAATAAGCAGCACTCCCGGTTCAATAGAGTGATGCTGGTAGAGTCAGACGGCGACAAGCAACGGCCTACCCTGTGTCACTTCTTAAGGTTGGCTTCCTCTTTGATGCTCCCAAATTCTGTCCCCACAATAAAGAACCCCTCCATACAAGTCAGGTGATCCAAGCAATTGCCCCTCCCCCTCCTTCTTGGGCTATCAACACTGGTAAAAAATCCACCATTAGGCCCGACCATACTGAACGAATATCGTACAACAGTGAATCGCCAGGATGTTGGACATTGAGGATTTTATTGAGGAACGCGGCGGTAATCCTGAGAAGATTCGGGATAGCCAGCGTCGCCGAAATGCTCCTGTAGAGCTGGTAGACGAGGTCATTGCCCTTTGGCAGGATGCGCGCAAGAGTGAGTCATGGGACAACTCGAGAATATCTTGATTATTTGACGCTTGCTGACTTTTAGAAAGCCCAGTATGGAGTTACTCAGATCGGCACACAAATAAACGGCGTCCAAAAGGAGATTGGTCTCAAAAAGAGAGCGAAGGAGGATGCGACCGACCTTCTCAAGCAGAAGGACGAGCTGACAGAGAAGAAGAAGATCCAAGAGGAGCTTGCTGCGGCCAAGAACGCCGAACTTAGGGTCAAGGCCAAGCTCGTCGGAAACTACGTGCACGAGTCTGTACACGTCAGCGATAACGAGGACAACAACACCATCGAGAGAACATGGGAGCCCGAGACTTTTGACAAGACCCAGCAGGCCGCCCTTTCTCACCACGATGTGCTCCTACGACTCGGTGGATATGACCCTGTTCGAGGTGTCAAGCTGGTTGGCCACCGTGGTTACTGCTTGACTGGCTATGGCATGTTCCTGTAAGTTGATTGTGCATATGTGCTGATGACTGAACCTAATGTTGACAGGAACCTGGCCCTTATCAACTACGCTACGACTTTCCTCTTCAACAAGGGTTCGTGCTTATGATTCCAAGTCGCCTGTTCGCTGCTAACGTGTCGCAGGCTACACCCCCAATCAGCCCCCTTTCATGCTCAACCGCGACCAAATGGCAAAGACTGCGCAGCTCTCTCAGTTTGACGAGGAGCTGTACCGTGTCTCTGAAGGTCCTACACCCTCCGAGTCGGATCGATACCTGATTGCCACCAGCGAGCAGCCCCTCTCCGCCCTCCATGCCGATGAGTGGATCCAACCCGCTGAGCTCCCGATCAAGTACTGCGGCTACAGCACTTGCTTCCGAAAGGAGGCTGGTAGCCACGGCCGTGATGCCTGGGGTGTATTCCGCGTGCACCAGTTCGAGAAGATCGAGCAGTTCGTCCTCTGTGGACCCGATGACAGCTGGGACCAGTTCGACCAGATGATGGCCAACTCAGAGGAGTTCTACAAGTCTCTTGGCCTTCCCTACCAGGTTGTGGGCATTGTCACAGGAGCGCTCAACAATGCTGCTGCCAAGAAGTACGATTTGGAAGCGTGGTTCCCCTTCCAGAAGGAATACAAGGAGTTGGTTTCCTGCTCCAACTGCACAGACTACCAGACCAGAGAGCTCGAGATTCGCCATGGTGCCAAGAAGGGCAAACAGATTGTCGGTGGCGGAAAGAAGGAGTATGTGCATGCTCTAAACGCTGTAAGTCTTATGTCAATTTCTTTACACACGAAACCGGATCGCTAATGGAGTTCACAGACGCTCTGCGCCACTGAGCGAACACTTTGCTGTATTCTTGAGAACTACCAAACCGAGGAGGGTCTGGTTGTGCCCGAGGTGCTCCGAAAGTACATCCCTGGCGAGCCCGAATTCTTGCCTTTTGTCAAGGAAGCCCCAAAGGAAGCAGAGAAGGCCGAGAAGAAGGATGCCGGTAAGAAGGAGAAGACATTGCCCGTGCGCGAGACCAAGGCATAGACGGAGCTGTTCTCGTGAGATATTACGGGATACTACAGAGGAAGAAAAAGTCGGTACATTTGCTCATGATAGATGACGAATCGACGGAAGAGATGAATAAAAAAATCAACAAGAGAGATGACCAATCTACGATGGACTGAGTTCGAAGGAATCCGTCATCGTTCGATGTGTTGGACCTCCGACTTCGCATGTTCCTGGACAAGCTTGGTGAATATTGTAGATGCGAGCCCGGAGGACGGAGAACGGAGAACGGTATATCCGGAAATTCACGGCACGGCACGTTCTGATTAAAAGCGGCCAGCAGCGCTAACTCTACGGATCGTTAACCCTCTTCCCCGTCCCCTGTCAAACGTCATCGGTCGTCTCCGTGATCAGGACGGAGGTGGGCGGGCCCTCATGGTTCCAAAAGAATACTAAACAGAGACACTATATATTCATTTCCTAAGATTAAATAAATTATACTGAAGGCTGCAAGTTTTAGGAAAAGATTGATTCCATAATTTATAAATATGTTAGAATCAAATTTAAGTAAGAATCTTCCTACTCTTTATTATGCCCTTATAAACAAACCGTTCTGGTGTGGCCGGTATTTTGTGAGCAAGAGCGGTACGGTGCCGCCGTAAGACAGAAAATACTGTGCGTTACTCGGAAACGGCCCCACTTTAATTCTTCTGCCGGAGACGCGCCTCTTCATTATCACTGAGGAGGTGCTTCGGAGTGGATGAGTATGTCTGCCGGGCACGGTGGGTGCGTACCGCATCTTTCTGTGGCAGGGTGAGTATATCAGAAAGGATATAAACGTTGGTTCCGAAAACAAAACCATATTGCGTTGTGGACAGTACAGGCTGGTGTTCGTGTCTCGAGATGGCGCCGGGCGGGTGGAGGTTGCACTCCCGACAAGACCTGGACCATGCCCGGCCACATCATAGATACCGGGATAATGTGATTTTACCCGTCATGATTATTGAGATGGGTGCTGCCTGGGAAGAAAACACGAATGTGTACCCGGCTGATTCATCCTTTCTCCAAAGGCCAAGCTCAGCACGAAGCTGGTGAGGTGTTTTGAGGGGAAGAGGAGCCGGGCTTGCAGCACAAGTGCACGAAAACAAGAAATTGTCACAGTTGCCTGAGCCCCCAAGCCAGTGGGAAGAGAATGCTATAAAACGATTGTCGGTACTCCCTACTCCGTAACAGCAATAGCAAAGAATATCGTGTGGGATCTTGATGTTCCGAAGCTTTAGATTTAATGGTTACCACGATATGGGGCCGAGACTAAGCCTATCGAAAGCACGGCGGCTATTCAAGCCACTTGGCAATGTTACAGATGTTTACTGCTCTCTTGCAGCGTAGCTCGTGTTCGGTGGTAGTACAAGAGGAGTAAGCTTCACATGTCCTGAATATTAACTGATTTGGTTTGATGCAGGAGATAAATAGCGACGTACCGGGCGTCGGTTCGTCCTACACCAAGGGGAGAAGAGAGGTACCGCCATACTCTACCACGCATCTCGGAGTGTGAAGATGCCGCTCAGTAACTTGTGCTAGCAGCTATGCAAGTCTCCCCTCTCTCAGAAGGGAATCTGAAGATCCAACACTTCATCTGCGGAGGTTGAGGGCAAAGCGATGGACAAGCCCCAGTTTTTGAGAGACTGCCGACTTTACCCCACTCGTCATGTCTGTCTATGATTTGAATTTCCGGTCTGTGTGCACTGTGCTGAGCGTCCGGGGGAACAAGACGGCGGTGAATGGTAGGAGGAACCTCGGACGGCTCGGCCTGGGGAAGAGAAAAAGAAAAACACCACGCCCCGGCGACGACGCGAAGGAAGTCGGCATGGCCACCATTTTTAACGGGTCACCACAACGTTTCTAACCAGGAATAAAGAACAAAAGATACGCTTCCTTATCTCCCAAATGATTAATTTGCAAGGGACGTCGGAGCTTAATAGATGCTTGCTTAATCGCAACTCCGACGTTACCGATGCCCCGGATATACCGATGCCGGGGGGGCGCGTCTGTCTCCCCCGGCCTGGTAGGTAACGCCACACCAAAACGACCGAGAGCAAAGGCGGGAAGATGGTCATGTTGCTGATGCTGCTGCGGTTGCATCAACCAGTCTGTCTGCATGTCAACAGTCAAGCTTATGCTCAGTTCTGGGGGTTCGATCCCGGGGATAGTGATGAAACCTCGCGACGATTTCATGCGTCGACCTGCGTCGACCTGCGTCGAATGTGTGACCTCCAGACCACTCAGAGTCAGTACGTACCTTTGGGTCTGGTCGCGACCAAGACGCATCGATATCTTATCTGCGCCCGTGTTTGCTTGCTTGCTTGTTACTTTTTCTCAAACTCGTCAGGCTGTTGTTGCTGTACGTCCCGCTGTCAGTCCGTTGATCGGACGTTGTGGCCCCACTCCCGTTTTAAACGCCGGAGTATGGAGATGAGATGGGATGGGGATGGGATGAAATGCTGGATGCGAGATATTTATGCACCAGACCATCTTCATGAGTTGGGAGTATATCTGTAGAAATGCTGAGACCAATGGTCGTCCCATACTTTAATCGACAATGGAGATCACTATTTATAAACCCAATTAACCTTCTCAATCAGTCCTGCCGTGGTAGCGACTACGGCCCTACGGTGCCCCTGAAAACCCGACCTCCGAGGACGCCGTAGCGCTGTTATTTCTTTTGCGGTACGGACAGCGGCCGATTATCACCCTGGGCTCTGGAGTGAGCGCGTCTAGTTCCAGGCACCTTCACAACGCCCTGTCGGTTCATGGCCCACACACCCCCGTGGCCCTCCGTTTCCCGTTCTCCGTCCCCCGTTTTCTTCTGCCTTTTGCCTTGCCTTTTGTTGTTACTGCCTTTGTCTTCAGGCTGTCCTGTCTGCTTTGTCGCCCTCTCGTGCTTTTGCCTCGTCTGCCCTCTCCGCTCCCTCCGCCCCTTCTCCTCTTTATTTCCACCTCATTTCGTCTCGCCCCCTACACACGATCTTTTTTTTATCTATGGTCTTGTTTCCGCTGTCGATAATAGACTCAAACTTTGCAGTTCGGGGTTTCTGCTGTTGTCTGGACATTGCCTGGGCATCCGGACTTTACTTGAAGCTTCTCCGACCCAGCCACTGCCCGTTCTAATTCATCGCCCGGGGCTTGATTGTGTCCTTCCGATCCCACGGCGCCGCCATTTCGGTTATTTTTGCCTACCAAACCTCGTTCAAGCTACGCGTACGTTGTTTTCACTTATTTGCTCAACTCCAACAACAACGTCGAGTGGGGTTCTTTCATTTTTGTCTTCACTTGTTATCATTTTGTGGTGGAAATTACGGTGGTGGCTCCTCCTTAAGCCGCCCGAAAATCCCCCAAATTCGCGCGTGTGCCTTCCGTTCGGCCTCGCTCGCCTCCTTCCCCCACGGGACCCTCCGGCCTTCTTCCGCTGTTTTGTAACCACCCGCACGGAGCCCACCCCGAGAATTTCTTCCCTCTTTCCATCACTCACTTTATCATTTCACCTCCATCGGCCTCATTCTGAACGCATCTTATTGTCGTGGCGGTTTCACTCTATTTGTCTATCGCATCGCGCTCTCACCTTCGCTTGCGACACCCACTTACCAATACTCACAGCCAGCTACTGTCTTGCAACCGCACCCGCAGACATGTCGTCTGGCGTTGTGCGCTCGACCGCCCTCAGGGCTGGCGGCGCTTGTGTTCGTTGTCGCAAAGGCAAGACCAAGTGTGTGTACGAGAATGGACGCGCGCCCTGCAAGAACTGCGCAAAGGGCATGCACGACTGCTACTTGCCTTCGGAGACTATGGCTCACCATCACGGCCAAAGCCCTGCGCGACACGCCAACCCTCATCGCCCCCCTCGCGACAGTCTTCCTGCTGCTGGACCAAGTGCTGCTACCGAAGCGCGACAGCCCGTTATTGGCTCCAGTGCTGCTCGTCATGTCCAGACAGGCTCCGACAAGTACGTTGGATTTTCCTTGGTTCTCTATTACTGTTCCCGTCCCGCTTCTACCACTGCATTCTTGTACCCGTTCTTGGTTGCTTCTCCACATCTGAGTTTATCACAACCCTCATTGTCGCGCATCAGCACTGCCAACAGAAAATCCATCTGCCAGTGGTTTTGCCGGGCATTGTGCCTTTCTTTTCTTGACCGGGTGGATCGGCAGACCAGTCATCCTCGCCTCGCTTCCCTGTCTCGTCTCATTGTCAGACTCTTGCGCCCTCAGCCTGCTCCGTCTTCTCGCCCGAGTGGCCGGCTGCTCACGCTCCACGCCTCCCTTAGCCCCCTAGCCGGAACCTACCCCTGCCATGTCCCCCATTTCTCATTACCACACCCGCACCCGCGCATTTTTTGGTTGCTCCCCCCCGAATTGTACCTTGACTTGGTCCTTCATGTCCGTCCTTTCGCTCCACTTTATCGCCGTCGGTTTACGGGGCGCCCCCGAAATTGTTTTTGGTTCAGTGCCTGCCTGTCGTTGAAAGCCCAGGCGCCTGCGCATGAGACGGGCCGTGCCACCCCCTACATCCCGAGTCTCTTCACTTTTGGCTTTCGTGGCAGTCTGATATATACTTTTTATTTTTATTTTTATTTTTTTGCTAACTATGGCTCTTTTCTAGACTCACTCCCGAGCTTATTGCTGAATGTGAGCGTGTTGTTTCAAAAACATTCCCAGCTTGCGTCGCGTTCCACAAGCCTTCTTTTGTTCAACAGCTCAAGAGCGCGTCCTTGGACGCTGCCTTGGTTTACGGTCTCTTGACCTGTGCAGCCCGGTACGTCACCAATTCTGAACCCTGTTTTCCCTCTTGCTCTGGCTGGTCGTGTTAAATCGCGTCGTCCGTCTGCTCATTTCCCATGTCATCCCTTACTCGCTCACCCATCCGGCATGTGGATCCACACCGATCGGTGCTACCGTCACCGGTGTTGGAGCTTGGTTAATCTCTTGGACGCCGTAGCCCGGATTTGAGCCGAGGATTCCCGTCACATTCTTCCCACCATCCGTCACACTCGCCGTTCAAGGCCGTGATGCTTGAAGCAACTGGCCCGGACGTAGCTCAACGTTGGTCAAAGTTTTGTCGCTAACAAGCCATTACCTATAGGAGCTCACCGAGTCTTATTCGCCGCTATGGAGGACCTACCCAAGCTGCGGAGACCTTTGCGGCCAAAGCAATGACTCTGATCAACCAAAACCTGGATCATCCTAATCTTGTTGATATTCAAGCTTTGTGCTTGATTATTATCCACGAATGGGGCTCACGCAACGCCGTTCGCGCCTACATCTACCTAGGTCAGGCCGCGCGCATGGTGCAGATGTACCGCATCTTGAATAGCCACCATCCATCTCCAGATGCTGACCTATTTCTGCGCGATGAATCCCTCCGACGCACGGTCTGGCTCATCTATATTCTGGATTGCCTCCTGACAAGCACTCCTGGACGTTATGCTGCGCTCTCTCCACACGATACCGCAGATGTGTCTTTGCCCTGTTCAGACATTAACTTTGCTTTTGGCAATGCTGTGTTTGTCAAGACTCTGCGCCAGCAGCTCGACCCTACCGCTGTTCCTCCTGGTCAGCCCCCTTCTGAAATCGGGGAGTTTGGCTACATCGTTCTGGCCTCGACCATCTGGCGTGACGTCGTGGCCATGCTTACCACCACCACACTCGCTAGCTTCCGTGAGGAGGACTGTGGTGACTTGATTACGAAGATCGAAGGCCTTCGAGCCGCTTTGCCTATGCAGTTCGTGGACAAGCCAGGCCAGATTAACCTGCATATGACAATGGGTTCTGGCTACACCTTTGCCATGCTTCACTGTCTCCTCCATTGTGCGACGGTTTTTGTTCACAGAAGGCGTCTGTTGCAGGAGGTGACTGCAGTTAACTTCAGTCTTGAGTCGTTCCGTCTCAATGCCCGATGCCATGATATTATCGACCGCCTCTTCACTTCTTGCCACGGCACGATTTCGCTGCTCACTGCTGTTGAGGCCGGCTCCGAGAAGGACCATGTTCCTTGCTTCCCAATTTTCATGCTCTTCTCTGCTTTTACGGCCAGTGCCACAGTCGCCTACCTGTCCCTTAAGGGACTGACACCACCCAATGCTGTTGAGACCGCCGCGCACATTGTTAAGGACGGTCTGCGCTTCATGAGCGACGGCACGGAGAACTGGCCCCTCATGGGTAGCTGGCTGCGACACCTCACTGTCATGCAACGGGTACTGAACAATGACGCTGCGGCTTCCAACGGCGGCAGCGTACGCCATGGCTCGACATCCCACGGCGCCGGCGGTGTCAAGGATGAGATCTCCTCTAACGCCGACACCAACCCCGACGCGATGGACTACGATCAGCAGACAAACCACGCAGGCAGTGTCTCGGGCCAAGGCAACCCCAACAGATCTGTCTCGGAGTCAGTGCGTGGCGATAGCGAGCCTCCTGTTGTGCTCGCGAGACGACCTGGCATCACAACTATCAACGGTGGCTCTGGAGGAGCATCTACTCCTACGACAGTTTCGCCCCCACCGTCCAATATACCCCACGGTGTTGTGCATCATGATATCAAACAGTCCAGCCCAGAAATGGTGAATGGCATCGTGCCTCCTCAGGATGGACAAACCACAAGCCAGGATATGACAGCGCCTGAGCTATGCCAAGCGTTTGAGCGACAGCTACTTGACCTCGATGACCTCGCTGCCTTTATGGGTGGCGGTGTTTGAAATGCAGATGATACCAGATGCATTTCTCTATGATTCTGCAGCATGAAGCAATGAGCGACTTACACAAGGACTAATGAGGATTATAATAAGCGATTGGGTTTCTGTTTAAGTATTTTGTTATTTCCATCTTGTTGGCTTATTGTCATCCGTTGGTAGGATCGGTCTCTACGCAGTCCGGGAAAAGAGAATTAGTGTCGTTTTTGGGCAGGGACATGATCCATAATGGTGAGTTGGGAGGCGGGAGGTTGAATGCATTAATTAGATTCAAGGGATTTTGTAGGACTATATTACGAAGGAATACCCAATATACCCTGGATCGGGGGCGTTGGGGTGGGAATCGTTTTGGTACCAAGAGGTAACCGCATCGTCAATACATAAAAGAAGACAATACTCTTTTCTTTATTTCAGATCTACAATCACGTTAACCTTCTGGCATAAGTGTCCTCGGTAATTGCCCGGTTTGTTCCGTAAGGATTGGGCTCACCACCACACTTGGAAGTAGAGTTTGTTTTGGCGCAACTTAGTTTTCCGATATTTAATCTTGACGCAGTCTTATAGACTTTCGAAGCAAACCCAGTGGTATTGTAGACATACTGGGGCACTGTGAAAGCAGGCACTGGCAAACCCTATTTGGCCACATTAATTGAGCAGATATCTCTTGCCGATGGATGCCAACGACGTACTCCGTACCCGAGGACGACTTACGGCCGGGAGAATTGTTGATATGCGACAGATGACAAGGAAAGGCCGGTGACAAGGTTATAGGCGAGGCGGTCAACTCCGGGGCTTTGCAATTCCGAGGCTCGGGAATGATGTAGTGAGTACCGTGAAGCCGTTTGTGATATCTTTACTGTTGCGCCAAAAAGAGACAGAGTACTGGGTTTCTAGAAGTCTTCTGGAAGACTCGGGAGGAGGTCGGATCTTGCTTACATTCAAGCTTGAATCGACAGCCTAGCTGGAGCCTAGATGGATTAGCGGGCGCAAGTGATCGTCAGGTTGGAGAGGGATTTTCTGGGGAAGCAAGCTTGTGGACACTAAGGGGATGGGATGGATGGATCATGGATGCTTGATCATTGATGCGTGCGAGGAGGGTTCATGATTTGCGTGCTATTGGTAAACTTGGAGCACGGTTAAAGTCCTCGTAAATACCTCTTAATCGGAGCAACAAAGTTGTTGTGATTCTTGGGCAGACACACGGGCTCCACCTCAGATGCCGGATTGCCGATGTTCCCAGCTGCATCTTACCGGAACTAGGTCGTTGCCGGGGATCGATCCCCACTTTAACGGCCGTCGCGTGCTAGGAATGGAGCGGGGACTAGATAAGGGCTGCTTCTCCAGGTTTGTGGGATAGGTAGTGCGGAGGGGAGAGTCCTGTAAGTTGAGGGCAGGAAGGTTACGTCAGAGGAGTTGGGAGTTGGGAGTTGGGAGTTGAGAAGACTATAAGCCGATGCTATGATGATGACTCTTCTGCAACTCGAGCAGACGCAGGTGAGTGCCGTATCTTGCGAGTCTTCACAAGTCAGGATGGCTTACACAATCCCAGATATCGCGACACAAACACAAGGACCTCCCACCGCGTGATGCAACATGGATCTCAAACGAACCTGCACTAATGGTGATGCACGCAACATCATCGATCCCTGTCTCTGCAACATGAAGCACACCCAACACCGAGATCTGCAGCACTACGATGCCGAACGCAAAGGAAAAACCGGCGCCAGTGAGTCTACGGATTATGGGGGCATGTAATGTTGATATCATGTACGTGTGATAGGCTTAGATCGTTTCTCTAGTGCAAGTAGGGAGGATGCAGAGTATATAATAGAGGATGATCCGCCCTCGAGCAGTTCGTTTCTGTTCAGCAGCATTGACTGTGTCTTTACTGATACTCGTATTTACTTGTCTCTATTGTGGTGGCTCACACACCTACATCAAACTTGAGCCGTTGACAAGCTTGAACGTTCAAGGTCTGCTCGATACTCGAGCGTCAATTCCACAGACGTCATACACCCACCTTGCAGTATTGGTCAACCAACAAACATCATCACACTCTGCTTACAGTAACAAAAGCCCACCATGGCTCAAGACGAGTATGACACTCGAGCGCCGTACGAGGGCATGTCGCCTGGGCGCTACATAGCTACTCGGTTCTCCACACTCAAACCTCCGATGCATAATGTGCCCAATCCGATAAAACTACTGCGCATGCTGAATTCGCAGCAGTGGGCATTCTTCTTTGTCGCCTTTGCGGCCTGGGTACGTTTACCATCATCGGCTCGAAGTGCTATTGTGATGATTTGCTAACTAATAATGTAGACGTGGGACGCATTCGACTTCTTCTCCGTCTCCCTCTCTGTAACAAGTCTGAGCGAGACATTCGGCAAATCCAAGACCGACATCACATGGGGAATTACACTGGTCCTCATGTTCCGATCCATCGGCTCCATCGCCTTTGGTATCGCGAGCGATCGCTACGGTCGAAAGTGGCCATTCGTGGTGAACAATCTTCTCTTCATCGTGCTCGAACTTGTAAGTGACAGCCCTATGAACGACCCCTGTCATCGCGGCTTGGCAGGAGATCTACGAGATATGTCCGAACCGTCACTGACATGAGATTCAGGGAACGGGCTTTTGCCAGACTTACCAGCAGTTTCTGGCGTGTAGAGCCCTGTTTGGTGTTGCCATGGGTGGTCTTTATGGTAACGCGGCTGCTACTGCTCTCGAGGACTGTCCCGAGGAAGCGCGAGGTCTCATGAGCGGCATTCTGCAACAAGGTGTAAGTGGCGAAACCCCCCTCACTGCCATTGACAACGACTAACTGCTGTATCAGTATGCTTTTGGATATCTCCTCTGCGCAGCTTTTGCCCGGGGTCTGGTCGATACGACTTCCCACGACTGGCGTCCCCTCTTTTGGTTCGGCGCTTGTCCACCTGTACTGTTCATCATCTTCCGTCTCATGCTCCCCGAGACACAGGCCTACCAAGAGCGCCAGCGCCTGAGGGCGGCGGCCGAAGCAGACGGCAAGGGAAAGGTGTTTATCAAGGAAGGAAAAGTCGCGCTCAAACACCATTGGCTGCTGCTCATCTACCTGGTTCTTCTCATGGCTGGCTTCAATTTCATGAGCCACGGTAGCCAGGACTTGTACCCTACCATGTTGGAGAACCAGCTCAACTTTTCCAAGAACAAGGTCACCGTTACTCAAGTTGTAGCGAATCTAGGCGCCATGTTGGGCGGTACTGTTGTTGGTTTTTCCAGTCAGTCGGTTGGTCGTCGGATCAGCATCATCGTGTGTTGTGTCATCGGAGGCGCCCTCCTCTACCCCTACACCTTCGTTCGCGACTCTTCCATAATCGCGGCCGCCTTCTGGGAGCAGTTCGCCGTACAAGGGGCTTGGGGTGTGATCCCTATTCACTTGATGGAGCTATCGCCTGGTGCCTTCCGTACCTTCGTCGTGGGCACATCCTACCAGCTCGGTAACCTCGTGTCCTCCGCGTCGTCCACCATCGAGGCGCGTCTGGGCGAAAACTTCCCCCTGCCAGAGAACGAGAAAGGCGTGAGCCGCTACGACTACGGCAAGGTCATCTGCATCTTCATGGGGTGCGTGTACGCCTACGTGATTGTGCTGACCTTGATCGGTCCCGAGAACCTGAGGGGCAAGTTTGACGTCGCTCACGACTCGGACACGAAGGAAGCCATGGGCGCCCGAGCAATGGATCAAACCGCAGGGAATGAACACCGTAGGTCGCAGGATGAGGAGAATGGCCTCAGAATCAGCACTGAGAAGCCCGAGGTTAAGCACATGCGGGATTAGACGTGGGGATGATGTCTGCAGGCTTTCTGCGAGGATGAGTAAGAGTTGCAGGAATCTATTGAAAACGTTAGTCAGAAATAAGTTATGAAAGTCATCAGTGAAATATTCCGATTCTTCGCTTCTGGTAACTGCTGTTGAAGTGCCGTATTGCCACGACAAGTCCTCAGCACAACTACCGTATATCCCCCCGCTTCGGCGCAGCGGATATCGGTAGAGTAGCGTATTCTTTTATGGATCTCCCTCGAAATCCGTTCCATTCGGGAATCTTAGTTAATTCCTCCGTTTTTCTGGGTCGAGCATACGAAAAACAGATCGGGGTAGCGGGAGAGGCTGTTTTCCCCACTCCAAAGGGTCCGACCGAATATGGTCATGTCTTGTAAAGTCGTAAATGATTCCCAACCTCGCTGAAGGTGACCGATTGTGTATAACAAACTATTAAGCATTTTCTTAGAAGACTCCGGAGAACAGGATCTCAAAATTGCTTACCGACTCAGCCTCTTCGAACGGCAATTCCCAAGCAATTGGCATATTGTTCGCAGAATATCTTTCCACTTAGATATGCGGCGGAGATTCCAAACTAACTAGTTCCCACCTTGGTTTTGGCCGATTGAGGGGTGGCCCCTGGACGTAGGAAGACCGTCCAAGTCGTGACGTGTGGAATCGACCTCTTCAATGGGGGGATCGTCTCAAGTATATATAACCCCGTGTCCGAGAACCTTGAGAGCTTCTTCACTCCACAGATCACCACTCACAGACACCTTGAGAGCCTACACTTCCCCAAATACATTCTAGCGTCGTGCTTATTCATCAATTAACTCTACTACAATGGCTCTTACCGGCAGCTGCATGTGTGGTGCTATCGCATACAAGAGCACCAGTAAGTGCCCAACCGTCTAAGTCGTTGGGAAGTATCTAACCGGCCCAGGCGACCCTGATATTACCGCTCTCTGCCATTGCATCGATTGCCAGAAGTGGACCGGCGGCGCCTTTACTTCCAACGCCGTGATCCCTGAAGATTCCTTCAGCGTAACCAAGGGTACATACAACCCCCCACGTCCAACCACTTGACCGCTCAGGTACTAATTCTTTCCAGGAACTCCCAAACAGTACGACATCACTGGCGCCTCAGGCAAGGTCAACCATCACTTCTTCTGTGGCGACTGCGGCTCCAGCCTGTACACTCGCCTCGACATCATGGAGGGCAAGATCGTCATCAAGGCCGGCGGTCTCGACGAGGGCAAGGCCAACCTCGACAACAAGATTGCCGTCGAGTTCTACTGCCGTGATCGCGTCAGCTACCTCCAGGCTGCTGAGGGCGCCAAGCAGGAGCAGCTTTTCGGTTAAGCGTGGTGTACTATTGAGCTGCGGGCGTGAATGCGGTGTTAGTGACTGAGCTGGTGTTGAGTTGAGGTGCTGAAGGGATGGTATTATCTAGAACTCAGGCCTCTCGTTTAGTTGGTACTGCTTACATGCTTTTGCAATCGACGCTTCTTCAAGCTATTTTTTATATGGACATCATGAAAAGAGCGCACCCGCATAGAATCCGCATTGCTAAGTATTCATATCTACTGGCTATAGAACACAGTGATATGGTTCCAAAGGGGTGTATTTCCATGAACAAGTAAGGGAAATTGATGTTAGGAGCACGGCGAAATTGAAACTCCGTGATACCATGACCTCGTAAGTATCATAGAACGATAAAGTAGTGACAAGGAGGGCTCAAGATGCATCCGGTAACTCTCTACTAAGAGCTGGTATTACAACATCCTCTTATAAGCTTATATACGTTTTATCCCATGAGTTCTCTCATAAGACTTATTCTGAAACTCTTATCTGGCCATATTTATAAGGCGTTGTTCTGATCTTTCTTCAAAATAAATACCAAGACCCTCCCATATTATTTACTTGATCGTTAGTACACGTCACTGAGGTAACCGCTGATTTGACGTTTCACAATCCAAGAGTGGGTCGACCAGCTTCTCCGCAAGTTAGAGGTGGCGATCTCCCGAAGATAGCAACCATCCCCATCTCAACACGTCGTAATAACAAGGATTTGTTATCAACAGCATTCTCCTTCCTCTGCACACGCAAAATGGTCCTCTCGCAGTCAACGCAAAAACCCGCTGACTCGGACGGTCGAGACTTTGTTCTCCCGCCTTTTAGTCGCGACGTCACAACAAGCAAGCCAGAGGCCAAGAGGTGGGTGGAGGATGGCATTGTCTGGTGCTACGCCTTCAACCACGCCGAGGGAGAGCGCTGCTTTGAAAAGGCCATCAAAATCGACCCAGAGTGTTGCCTCGCTTACTGGGGTCTTGCTTTTGCCCTTGGTCCTAATTACAACAAGCCCTGGAAAGTCTTTGACCACAACGATCTGAAGCACACCACACGGAAAGGACTTGAAGCATGCAAAAAGGCGGAATCACTGGCCTCGAAAGCGAGCCCAGTTGAGCGCGCCCTCGCTGGTGCCATACGACATCGCTTCCCCAAGGATGAAAGTGACACAAAGAACGCAAGGATTTGGAACCGCGATTATGCATTGGCCATGATAACCGTGTACAAGGAATTCAAGGATGATCTCGACATTGCAACACTCTATGCTGACGCTCTCATGAACCTCACACCCTGGGCCCTGTGGGACGTGCGGACAGGGAAGCCAGCACCCAGATCTGAGGTTCTCGAGGTCCAAGAAGCCCTCGAGAAAGGACTCGCGCAGGAGGGCGGGTACCAGCACATCGGCCTACTGCACGCCTACATTCACGTCACCGAAATGTCTAATGAACCTGAGCGAGGTCTGCTTGCGGCGGAGCATCTTCGTAGTCTGGCAAATGAGGCAGGCCATCTGGCACATATGCCTTCGCATCTTGATATCCTTGTTGGGGATTATCGACGTGCTATTTCAGCAAACACAAAGGCTGTCATCGCTGATGAGAAGTTTGTTTCTCTACGGGGTGGGGGCGACTTCTACACCATCTACCGCATGCACGACTACCACTCGCTCATCTACGCCGCCATGTTCGCTGGGCAGTATGCAGTTTCCATCAAGGCAGTTGATCAAATGGAGTTGGCAATTCCAGACGAGGACTTACGAATTGAGTCGCCGCCTATGGCTGATTGGTTGGAGACCTTTCGATCAGTTCGGCCACACATTCTGATCCGATTCGGGAAATGGGAAGAGATCATTGAAACGCCACTTCCCTCCGACCAGAACCTCCTCTGTGTAACAACAGCTACGATACATTACGCCAAAGGTGTCGCATACGCGGCTCTGGGCAATGTCGAAGAGTCAGCCAAGCAGCGCGAACTCTTCCTCGCCGCAAAGGCCCGTGTGCCATCGACACGGTCAGCGTACCCTAACAAGTGCCTTGACGTCCTGGCGGTGGCCGAGGCCATGCTCGATGGTGAGCTGGAGTACCGACGCGGCAACATCGAGCTCGCATTCGAGCATCTTCGAAAGTCGATTGATCTCGACGACGATCTGCACTACGCTGAGCCATGGGCATGGATGCAGCCGGCTCGACACGCCTACGCAGCTTTACTCATGGAACAAAACCGCATCGAGGAAGCAGCCGATGTATACCGCACCGATCTCGGCCTGAACAACAAGCTCTACCGCGCACGGCACCACCCCAACAACGTGTGGGCTCTCCACGGATACCACGAGTGTGCGGTGAAGCTGGGGCTTGACGGCGAGGCGCGGATTGTCAAGCAGCAGCTCAAGACGGCCATGGCTTTTGTGGATGTGCCGATCGAGTCGTCGTGCTATTGTCGACGGGATACTCAAGATGCGGTTGGGTGTTGTCGTTTGTAAACGGTTTCCATGTAGAGAACTAGATTTCAGCGTTGTAGCGTTGAGTTGGAATCACATGTAAAAGGTCGTGACATTGACATTGACATTGAGCAGTGTTTGAACCCGAATCGTTTGGGTTACAGAGGAGCCGGAAGCAAGGTTCCTGCGATACTAGTCAATCTTGATATCTTCCATAAAATCCCCATAATCACAGTACTAATGCCATCTACTCTATGGACATTTCTGTAGAGGATTTATGTCAATGCTTTGTGATATTAATATTCAAGCTGAAGCGAGCCCCGCGTCACAGAATGACTCCAACAAACCACCCTCCATCCACTGTTTTCTCTTCCACCTCCATTCCAAGTCCAATACCAAATCTTTCCAATGCCGCGCCCTGTCAAAAAGGGCATATGGTCAGTCCCATAGACTCGTTCTTGCAAGACAGGATTTTGACTAACACCAGACGCAGCAACACTTGCCGACGGCGCAAACTAAAGTGTATGAGAAACCCTATTTCCAAGAGTTGCTCTGATGCTTCGCTACAGGTGACCAAGCCCTCCCTATCTGCGGACAATGCACGACAACCGGCCTTTACTGCGACAGGTCAGGGAAGCCGACCAGGTTCGGTAGGATACCTGCTCTCTCCGTGGAATACATGTGATATGCTTACTTTGCGACAAAGTCCAACACCAAGAATTACCTGATCCCGCCACCCCGCGAAAAGCTCTGCAGGACCAAAACATCGCTCGTCTCTTTCATTCCTACACGTCAGATATCTCAAAATGGTACGACCTGAGCGACTCAGCATGTTCATTCGGTCTTGTCGTCCCCACGGTCGCCCTAGACGAACCGCTTCTCTTCTGCGCCGTCGTCGCCCTCTCCGCAATGCACATGTGCAAAACATCAGCACCAGGTTTTCGTAAAGTCGCCGAGTTCTACCATCATCGATGCGTGCAGCTTCTTATCACGTTGAGTGAAGGAGATGGGCTGATTGCTCGAGGCGTGGCGCTTGCTGCGACGTGTCTTTTGCGGTCGTATGAGATTCTTGACGGCGATGTCGATCCGAACATGCACCTCCGCGGGGCTTATTCTATGGCTTCGCTGCATGATGTTCTCTCGGGCAATGTACGGGCAGGGCTACTCGGTGCAGGATTCTGGAACTATCTTCGAGAAGACATCACGTTCAGTCTTTTCGAGGAGTGTCCGTTGAAGATGAACCTGGAGAGCACACCGCTTGTCGCCCGCCACGACTCTGACCAGGATTATCTCAACTCTATCACGCTTATACTCGGTAAGATCATCAACATGGTGTTTTGTCACGATTCGGATAATATGCGGTGGGACTCTGTCACAGAGTCACTTAAAGCTTGGCGGAACGAATGTCCTGATCTTATGAAGCCTTTCTCAACACTACAGGGCGAGATGGGTACATCTCATCTCTTTCCAGCAATTTGGTTCCTACAGCCGTGCCACGGTGAGTAAAGCACCTACCCAGATTTATCCAGCGGCACGATTCTGATGAGGCATAGCTGCGACACTTCACTACTATCTCGTCGCGCTGACAATAGTCCATGTCCATACATCTCCGAGCACCTTAGAGGACCTCGGAAGGTTCGGTCTTTCCGACCATGAAGTCGACTCCAAAGAGCAGCTTCTAGAGACTTTTGCGCTCGAGATTTGCGGAATTGCCTTTACCGCCAAGATCCCGTCGGTTTTGGTCAACGCTTTTGGGCCAATAGCCTACTGTAAGAGCGCGTTGTTCACAACTTTTTCCTTCACTATGAAACTCATGGATGTCTCAGGTGCACGATTCATTCGAGCTGAAGCTTCGCAGCAGGAACTCATACGCCAGCTCCAGGCGTGCAAATCGAGCATAGGATGGCCAGTGGAACGACTCATCAGTGACCTGAAAGTATCCTGGGGGATGGATCAGGTGTAGGGTGGCAACAGGACACCATTCTATACCAAAGTCTGGATTCACGATTGCCCATTCTTTCTTTCTTTCAGAATCGTCGTCACGAGAGGTTGTTACATAGCAAGATCGTCCTCCCCAAGGTCTTGACCCAGTGGGGCAAGGTTATCCGAGCTCGGGAAACTTGCATCACTAATATCCATTGCGCATAACAAGTATAAATGATCAAGACCTGTCGTCTCCGGAGAATGTCCAAACTTCTTCCCCAGACTCAATTGACTGCTGAGAATAATATACAGTATATTCTGCAAATTTTTCATTATGCTGCGCTCCCACAAGCTCATCCCAGCTCTCACAAACTGTGTCCGCACCTTCGCAACTGTCACACACCCTCCCCAGCCTGGAGTCGTTCGACCTTCTACTCAGGAAGTAAAGAACTTCACTCTTGACTCGAGAAACCTTGAAAAAGCTGTGCGACATGTGCACAGAGACGGACTGGTTGTCGTCGAGGATGTTGTCCCCCATCGAGACATTGATATTCTTAACAAGAAGATGATTGACGATGCTCTTACCCTGCAGGCTCGAGGTGACAAAGGACCCTTCAACTACAACAAGGGAAACATTCAGCAAGATGCTCCTCCTGTTGCTGAGTATTTTCTACCTTCTGTTTTCGCGAGTATGTCTTTTCATTCTGGGTCTGGGACAACCCTGCTTACACGTTTACAAGACCCAATCGCCACTCAAATTACCACCGCACTCATGGGTCCTCGACCCAAATGGACTTTCTGCTCTGCCAATGCTGCAATGGCAACTCTACCAGGAGAAACCCCCCAGAGACAACCCGTCCATTCAGACGCAGACTTTGCGCATCCTGACCATCCCTTCGCCCTCGTGGTCAACATCCCCCTGGTCACAACAACACCAGAGAACGGATCCACAGAGATATGGCTTGGCACCCACAACGGGTACGGTGTTGATGCACAAGAAGGCGCTCAAGGCGAGAGAGCCAGCGGTCGCATCAGACAAGACCTCCTCCTCCAGCGTCGGGAGGTTTCACCTCCTGTGCAGCCCATCATCAAGAAAGGCAGCATCGTGGTGCGAGATCTCAGGCTCTGGCACGCCGGAATGCCGAACACGACGCAGGGGACCAGAGTGATGCTCGCCATGATCCACTTTGCCCCATGGTTCAGAAACAGGATGAGGCTCGAGCTGGGCGAAGATGTAAAGCCTATTCTAGAAGGTCTTGAAAGAGAGGGGAAGCTGGGGTTGGATGTCCCGGTGGATTGGGCTAGCAGGGAGGCTGTGCTTGAGGGTTACCTGAACCGAGGGTTCGGAAATAGCTATGATTTCAGCCAAGAAGCTTGAAAGCTTGGCAAATAAGCTTATTTTGACAGTTTCATCGGCAATAAGATGTGTAATATTGCTATGTTCTCATGCAGGGTCACTGATGTCATTCGGAATGGGATTGTAAATGTAGTGAACAATTTATCGCATCGGAATCTAGAAATAACTACCCAAACACCCTAACTCCACATCCCATTCTTAACACAGGTCATTAGTCAGAGTCGCTGCTGCTGCTGGAGCTGCCGTCGACACCGCGGGTCTTGTGCTTCTTGTCCTTCTTATGTTTCTTGTCCTTCTTGCTCTTCTTGAACTTGTTCTCGAGGACGTTGGCGCCAATGGCACCAGCCGCCGCAGCACCGAGACTGCCGAGGAGGCCACCTCCAGCAGAGTGCGCAGCCCATGCAGCAGCGCCTCCGCCGACGAGGGTGGCACCTAGACCACGCTCACCGTCGGGGCCGGGTTGGCCGGGAGGGTATTGACCAGGAGCTCCGCCCTGGGGATAGGCGGGGGCGCCGTATTGGGAACCGTCGTGCTGTTGCTGGTGCTGCTGGTGCTGCTGGTGCTGCTGGTGCTGTTGGTGCTGTTGGGGATAGGGCGACGAACTGTGCTGATCGTAGTGCTGTTGTTGACCGTAGCCCTGCTGGGGAGGAGCGTGGGAGCCGTAGCTGGGCTGTGGGGAGTGCGAGGCGTATTGAGGCTGCTGGTGCTGTTGTTGGTTGTAGCCGTAGCCCTGGGGTTGCTGGTGGGAGTGCTGTTGTTGAGAATATTGCGGCTGGAGACATTGTTAGACACGGTATAAGAGGTGAGGTGGTAGTAAGACAAACCTGCTGAGGATATCCGCCCTGTTGACCGTATCCTTGATGTTGGTCGTAGTTCGGCTGCTGAGGGTAACCGCCCTGCTGGCCATAGCCGCTGTTACCACTGCCGTAATAATCGTTGGAGGACATGGTGATTGAGGATAGAGATCGAGGTGACTGGATGGGGTGAAGGATGGGTCAATAGGATCGTTGCAGTGACAAACGTAAGATGAGGATGGAGTAGAAACCTAAATCAGCAGCAGCTCCCCCGCCTTTTAATACCCTGCGTCCAACCCAACCCGTCACGGGCAGAAGCAGCTCAGCTTAGCCTAGCTCTTCGCTTTCAGGTGACAGGAAAGGCGGAAAATGCGCCTTAGCTGATCAAGCATTGCCCTCCATCGCGTCACGGACCCGATGCAGTAGGCGCAGCTTTACAGCCAGGGCTGAAGCGCTGCGTTCAGCCACTCACGGGGTCGACTCAGTCGAGTGACGTGCTACGCGTGGCTCTTTGCGGCGCTGCGTGTGGGGGTTGCGGGCTTTCCGAGGCCGAGCCCGGAGTTGTAGCTGAGCCACAGTCCCCCGTTGCCAAGGCCCGTGTTGATCGGCGGCGTTTGGTGTGTATCCGGAGCTAAGGCAGATTTCCTCAGATTGACCAGTGGAGATAGGATAGTATGGACCAATAGTGTATTAAAAATTAATTATAGTTTCGGGTGCCATGATCAACCTAAGCCATATCGTCAAATCCCTGCTGCACATTGTCGCATATCTCCTCCACAATCTTCTCTTCTGTCGTCTCGTCACCAAGCCCCAAGGCGCCGCTCTGCCACGTAACCGTATACACCAAATCCCCTCCCTTGACGGAGGCGACGTTGAAGCAGATGGGGCACCCTCCAACGTGACCAGGCTGCGCAAACGTCAGCTTCGTCACCTCGACCTGCTCTTCCGCAGGTCTATCAGCTTTGACGCTTCCGTCAAAGACACCAACGTTGCTAAACTCGTACGACGAGTCTCGCTTCTTGCCAATCTTTCCAAGTGTCCACTTCCTCATGCTCGGGACGTATCGAAGAAGACCAATGGCGTTATCTTGGAGCGTAGTGGAGGTGGTAGCGAATTGTTTGGTGGCCTCGCTCGCCGATGCCCATTCTTCCTCAGTCAAAGGACCTGTGGCGGCGCTGCGAAGATGAACAGTGTAGCAGCCCGACACTACATCGTGTGCCTCGTCGTTGGACATGCCGATTGATCTCCGCATGTTTATAGCTGTCTGCGGGACGAAATTGGTGACATTGTTATCAGCGACTGCCTTGCTGAGTGCGCGGACGATGACCTGGTGCATGACTCCCGTCAATCTCGCATCGTGCGTCCTCGCAAGCTGCACCACTTTGTTGACCTGCGAAGCTCCAATCTGGCGGATCTTGAGCTTGGTCTGGTGTGTCTCGGGGTTGAAGAAAATAGGCCCTGCAATCCATGTGCCCTCGTTCACGTAGGATGCCGAGACACGTAGACCTAGCAGTTTAACAAGAAAGTACGGCATGTACTCGGCGAGAAAGGGTGCTAGTAAGAATGACCACGAGATTAGGAGTCTTTCGGCTGTGTCGAATACCTCGGGTAAAGGCTTAGCTGGGGGAGAAATAGTAGATGGTGGCACCGTTGCCGGGGCTTCTCTCAGTCCGGACAGAAACGTCTTGTGAAAGGCAACTCCTCCAATACCGTCACCGATGGTGTGAGAGTAAGAGAATGCAATATGGCACTGAGATGGGCTGAGAGGAAGCACCACGATCCTCCATGGGGGAATGCCAGCAACAAAAGGACGATCCAGCTCCGATTTTATTGACAGTCCGATGGCCTCCAGGGAGTCGGCTTGGACTGCTGGGTCCTCAACAATGGATATGTGCTCCTCGACATTGATGCTAGACACACGCTCATAGTAGGCCTTGTCGGTGTTCCTATCCCCAACAGTGACGCAGAAGAAGGGGTGCTCTTCAATACAGCGTCTCAGAGCGTAAAAGTAGGTTGAGGGAGATTTGACGTCCACACCCTCGGGGAAGTTGTAGACTGCGCCAATAACGACTGCATGGTAGTAGCCAACATCCTCACGGGCAACTGTCCGCATCTCATTCGGACCTATCACACGTTAGAGCAAGTAGCATTCTGGAGCGAGATCCCATACTCGCGTATCTGAGAAATCCCGCTTTGGTCTGCATGATGAAATAGTGGCTGAGTGATAGGTCTAAGCCTCTGATGTTGATATATCCTGATATACCGGCGTCGTGAACCAGTGGGAGGCTCAACGTTTATAAAGTAGCCTAGTTTCTGTTATAGCGGATGTTTCGGATGCTTAACGGACTTGAGACGGGCTTTTACAAGTCTCACAGTCGGGATGTTGCACAGCTGATTGGCTCGATGGTAGGCGGCCTCTTGGTGATGGAGGTTAAGTTAACGTGGGGACGGAAATTAGATGTGGGTCGTCGCATCGACGTACCCAATTCTTCGGAATTCATTCTCTGCAGCGTTTGAAGCGTGAAAGGAATCCACTGGGCATATGGGATTTCGTGAGTTGATACGGCATTAGCACCACGGGCACCTTGTCTGGAATTGCCTCGGTATGAGGACAAAGGATCGCGAGAACCTGCTTCCATGGTACTGCTGGGGTTGATGTAGTGGAAGTAACGTATTGATGGCACCGGACATTAGAGGCTGCGAGTATTCCAGAAACACAAAGTCTTCGAATCAAGAACCATGAAGTAAACACTCGAAAGGCCGCAGTGCATAGTGAAACGTGCCACAGCAGGTATGGCTTTTAATCGAATGGCGTTCCGGGTCGGACCAGGTCTTTTTCTCCCTTGATGTCTTACAACCATGCGATCCCTCATAACGACCACACCGCTTTGTTTCTGCAACACAAAATATTCAATTCATATCACTATGAGTGATGTCCTTACCTTATTCTGCTGACTACGCATGATACCGGGATCGCTCGTGGCTGCGCTTCAAAGTTCCTTGCTGTGTCAAGGTCATTACATTAATGAGAATCACGCAAGTGTCGAAAGAGGATTTGTCTAATTGCAATACAATGCATTTCATTGAATGTCTAAATGGCCTTTTGGGCAGCTTTTCCAAGTCTTCCATCCCAATGTAAATATTAGTTGTAAATGAGTGTCATGAAGATCGTAGATTATATCTGCCCGTCGTTGTGGCGTCGTTGTGGATGAAGCGTGTAATGCTCCAAAAAATGCTGAACCAAACGCCATAATGATAAGCTTGCGCTTAAAAAAAGTATTAAAAATGCTTGTCGAAAAGTCGTGAGAGAAAAGAAGTGTCGTGAGAGTCGTGGTCCCCTTACAGGACAGCCCGCATCTCGAGAACAGGAACCTTGAGTTCCTTCTTCTCGCAGGTCACTCTGCGGCTGGAGTAGTTGTTCACGCCTTCCTTGTAGTGGGCGTTCTTCCAGCTCTTCTCGCTGCACTGGGGGGTGAAGGTTGCGTTGCCCTTGGCCTCGTACCAGCCGCCCTCCTGGACGCAGGTCCAGCGCTGGGTGACGGAAATGACGCCTGACTTGCGGTTGTATCTGAACGTGGCAGCGTCGGCAGCGTCGGAGACGTCGCACTCGTAGTCTGTCTTACCGTCGAAGAAGTCCTTCTTGGCATCTGTGGACTTGGCAGAGCATTTGCCCTTGTAGCCGGCGCCGCGGTTCTCAAGGGCGAAGGTGACGGTGGCAGAGTCTGTCTCCTTCTTGGGGGTGCTGTGGGTGTAGACGGCCTCGTACTTGAAGTCCTCGACGGTCCAGTCGGTGACCTTGGAGCTGCCCGACATACATGTCGCTTGCTTGGCGCGGGTGTCCAGGCCTTGGGGAAGGGCCAGGGCTGAGGCGGCCATGAGGACAAGGGTAGAGAATTGCATGTTGGCGATGGGTTGGAGTTGGAGTACGTGGTATAGGTCGAGATGAGAGAGGGTTGAGAAGAGCTTATAAGTGCTTAAGAAGTTGCGTGATGAGGAGGTTGGTGGATTATCAGTGCTAAAGGCTAAACAGAGCGGGGTGCTGCGGATGATCTTTGTCTGTGATGGGAGATGATGATCTTGGAGTTGAAGTCAATTGCTGATCCTTTCTCGAACCCAAACTACGCGAGCGGACCAGACCTTCTTTATACCCGAGCTTGAATGTTTGCCCACCGAGTGAATGATGCCTGGATAGGACCGAATTCACTACATTCTCGAGCACAGCTCCAGAAATGTCAAGTGACGTACCACACACAGCATCGCATCTCGTATCCCCCCAATTCCGCGGGGCTCCTCCTCAGCTCGGATGCATTGCATTGAGCTAAGCTGACCTAAAATAGCAGCTTAGCTACTGATAGCTTAGAGGTGACTGTCAGACCCTGGATCGTTTTGTTTACAAGGTGCCGATGTTGGTGATATTGGCTGAGGTTTGGAGATATTAGGGGTACGTCGTATTTTTTTGAGCGGCCTATGCTACCTTGACGGAGGCTGTATTCTTGATGCGAATTGCCGGAATGCCATATTGTATAGCGGATTACCCCCAAAAAGGCACAAGCTTCCATTTAATGCCTGTCGGGGCCTTCTGTAAGTCGGCACCAACGGCCCCGCTTACAGTGGAGGGGCTTAGGGCAAAGATCCCGTCGTGGATGGATCCCCTTAAACTACCTATCGACCGCAAGACGGGCTAGCCGTCAACAGTTTTGGAGCCGTTTTTGGTGTTCTTCAGTGGCTGGCGCATGCACCTAGCTAACGCGGAACATCGGATCAGGCGATCAACGAGCGCAATATAAAGTTTAGCCATTGTGTCGATCAAGAGGAAAATAAACAGCAAAAAGGGGCTTGGACCTGCTTTCAAAGCCAGCAATAAATAACATCGTACAGCAGGGTACACATTCACGATGAATGCATGCAAGTCGAAGCAAGAAACATGATAGCACAAAAGTTACAATACCTCGTGGCAAATAGCAGCTGTGGCGCGTCTTGCCCTGGCATATGATCAATACCCTCGCACCTTATTGCGGACATATTAACAGCGGGAATCGCGCGAGAAAGCATCAAGGATAGCGTACGATAGAGTATGAAGAGGCCGGTCCTTTGCTGTGCAGGCAAGTCCACTTCTCCGCATAAACGAGAGGAACAACAACGGTGACAATAGGCCCACAGTGTGATTGGATGTCTTCAGCGCTGGCTGGACCCTGTTACGGTGGCTCTCTACTCACCGTCCGCTGGTAACGTTTCTGTCAATAGTCCCGGATATACACGCCCATCCAGGTACCACGACGGTTACCAGCTGACGTTAACTCACCCAAATTCACCGCCTTGGAATAAACAACCCCCTTCAACAAACGAAAGCCTCTCCAGGAGAGCGGTCTGCGACGTGACCGGGCGGTTGCCTCGCTGACATTTCACAACTGATGGCATTGACCGCTGTAGATCTAGAACTCTGTGTCACCCCGCAAGAAATACAAAGCCTTGGGGGGCAGGGATTGCTTCAGCTCATGGCCTGCATGATCATGCACGGCGTTGCTAAACATGGCAACCGATCCACCAGGAACACTTCCGCTGACGATCTGCAGGCAAACATGGTGGACTTTTCCCCCGACGTTTACGTGACATCGTTTTGTACCGTCATGATAATTACCGTGTTTGTTAACATCTTGCGAATATCGCCCTCGGACGGAGCCACGTTTTCTTTTTCCATGTGCGACGGCCTCGTATTATACCGGCCGCCAACGCCGGGGCCGATTGACAACATGTGCTATCCCGCTGGCGGAAGACTGGGACTTTGTCTGTGCCATGGGACGTGATTCTGTGTAAGGTTCAATTAAGCACCGGCGGTGGCTAGACAGACCTGACGTCTGGGCTGAACGGCCGCGTGCAGATGAACATTCCCGAACATGAGGCTGTTTGTTGGCCTCAGCCGACTTGACTGAGACCGTTTTGCTCGCTTATCGCACTCATTTGTGGCATTTGTCTCATATCCTTACATAGATGATTGGCAAGGCACTTGCAGTGCTCTGAATGCTCGGCAGTTACCTGCTCAGATGAGATTTGTTCCGTCGATTGTCTGCACGAGTCTTCGTAATGGTCTATTTTTCCACCAGGTGCTTGTCCCGAGTGTAAGAGTGTGACCCTCCCGAGCAATCCTGATGGCACTTTTTATGGTGCTTTAACATTAAATGTACGAGTTCGGGGTTGTATTGGGATGCTACGTTGAACAATTGCTCATGTTGCTTCTTCGCCTATAGAGTTCCTGGCGATTTGACAATCATGCTCTTACAGGTATCCTGTTTATGAACCTAGTGATCAAGCAGATGAAGACTCATTTTAGAGGCAGTCAAGACTCTAGAGCAAGTATGCACTATGTTGTGTTCCGTCCCGGCTATAGGGTGAGGATGGAGAGAGCTTCTGCCAGCCAATACAGTGGGAGTGAAAAGACTTACCGGCTCCCGACGGTAATTTAGCGTTCTGTTCATTATAATATGAATTTGGTTGCCCGAGGTTGGAAGTATCAAAGGCCATGATGTCATCTATTCCAGACATTACCAGGACAAGATTAAGCACAAGGAAGACAGCCCAGAACTTGAGCATACCACCTGCTGTTTGAGTCGCTAGAAACTTAGGAATCACTTATGAATCTTGGTTTGCATCAGACGCCACAAATAAACGCTTGAGACACTCTCGGCAATACATATATACATGCAACAGTCTGGAGATTTGCACTAGTTAAGAATTACCTAACTCTACTAACAGACCAAAATCAAACGAGAAATATAAGAAAATGAAATTCAGTCACCTGTTTATGAAGTTGAGATTCTCTGGAACTGTCTTATACTGAGTCTAAGGGAGACGCTTCCCGGATCGTATGGCCTGGCCAACCTCAGAATTAGTTGTGTCCTCCGCATATCTCTTGTATGCAATAATGTATCGCTCATCAGCGCTCCACGTCTCCTTGACACTATCACGATCAAGAATAGCATCGTACCACTTCTTCCATCTCTCCCAAACTTGGGCTTCCTTCCCCTCGCCCGATGTAGGAATTCCGTGACCACCCTCCTTGTAATGATCAATGAGAAACAGACGCTTCGCCCATGGTGCTAGGCAGATATCCACGAGACTTAAAGTCGAGCCGAGAAACCATGGACCTACGGGGTCCATTTCCTCTACAAAAGATTTAATGCGTCCTCTCAGCTCTTCCCTTGCCTCATCTAGGCTATACACTTTGTCCGGGGTGTGCTGCATGAGTTTGTACCATGCAGGAATAATGCGCGTGCTGATATGGTCGATCCAAATACGACATCGGGCCCTCTCATACGGCCCTGAGGGGAGCAGACTTGGGCCATACTTAGACTCGTCTGTGAAAGCTTCATCTAGATATTCGCAGATAATATTGCTCTCGAACAAAGCCTTCTGCTCTTTACCCTTGGCGTCAACAGGAACTGCGAGTGTTGGAACCAGTCCGCGAGGGTTCAAGGCCAAGAAGTGCGGCTCTTTCTTGTAGGGGTTGATCTCGACATATTGGTGAGGAATCTTCTTCTCGTGGATGGTAATCCAACTGCGTTGGACGAAGGGACAGAACCAGCCGCCGTAAAGCTTCAATGGGTGCTCCTCTGCATGATGAGCAGCGAAATCGGCAGCGGCGCCAGTGGGCTCTGGGGGTAGTGAGGTATCGATGTTGGCCATGATGCTTCTTATCTTATGGCTTGGGCTGGGTGTTATTCTGGAGAGTTTTGAAAGAACGGGACGCAAGGAACGGGATCGTTGCATCTCCAGATAAGTGATGAGCTAAGGTTATAGTGAATGACGTCGAAGCAATTGTGGAGTATACCGCGAGAGAGACCCTCGGTTATAAGAGAGCATCTTGCACTTATTTCATTACATAGCGCGAGCGTCATAGAGTATCAAGATCACTTTCAAACTGCGTTGCTGGAGTGCTTTGACTATTTGGCAATTTACATGCCCTGCGTGTAAGAAACCATAGTAATAGTATTGTGCTTATGATGTCCTTAATTAATTCCCACTGCAAGATAGCCGCACTGTCTCTATGAGCACTGTGCACACGGTTTGAAACAGTGCTTTCCGGTCGCCGACAAGGGCCTTATCGTTATCGGAGCTCTTGTTAGGAAACTCCGACATTTTATTCTATCAACTACGCAGCAAAGTAAAACATAAAAATGTCCGACCCAGGAGCGTCGCGGTTTACACCGCAGAACAAAACCACAAATGAGCGTCTCTCAACACATACAGTCGGCCTTGTGGCCCTCTCTGATTTCCGCAAGCGACGCGCTGAGGTCCTCGAACAACAGGAGCGCGAACATCGCGAAGCTGCCTTCTCAGGCACATCGACACCGGATCCTTCTATGACAGGCACCCCCGAAAATGCTGGCAGTGATACAGGTGGCTCGAAACCATTGAAGAAGAAGAAAAAGAAGCTAGGGAAGAAGCTCTTATCGTTTGACGACGAGGAAGGCGAGAATGAGGAGCCATCGATCAAGCCGAAACCGAAGGCCAGAAAGGCCAGCGCGGACGAAACCGAAGGGAGCGAAGGCGAGTTGAAGACGAAATTCAAGGCCAACGCCTCGGTGGGAATAGTGCCGAAAGCCATGACAAAATCCGCGTTGCGCAAAGAAGCCGCCGAACGGGACACCCTGCGACGTGAATTCTTGGCTATTCAAGAAGCTGTCAAATCGACTGAGATTGCACTACCTTTCGTCTTCTACGACGGGAGCAACATTCCTGGCGGAATTGTTAGACTGAAGAAGGGCGATTTCATATGGGTGTTCTTGGACAAGAGCCGAAAGGTTGGCGCCGATTTGGGCGTTGGAGAGAAGGCGAATGCAAGGAGGGAGTGGGCTAGGGTTGGCGTGGATGACTTGATGCTTGTTCGCGGAACGGTCATTATACCTCACGTAAGTTGCTACACCGATTGCGTTCTTGAATAATTTCTAATTGCCGTCTAGCATTATGACTTCTACTTCTTCGCCATGAACAAGACCCCTGGCCCTGACGGCGAGCCTGTCTTTAAGTACAGCGCGGAACCTCCCCGAAAACCCGAACCGACCAGCGATGCGAATCCCAGCGATCCTCTTACCACTGCCACCTCCAAGGCCGTGGCCGCCGCAGCAGCTGCTAAGGCGCTGCCCGACATAAACACCCTCGAGGGCGCTGATGAGGATCCCACTCTCACCAAAGTTGTCGACCGGAGGTGGTACGAGAGGAATAAACATATCTTCCCTGCCAGTATGTGGCAGGAGTTCGACCCTGAAAAGGACTACGGGAAGGAGGTGCGGAAGGATGCTGGCGGTAACACGTTCTTCTTCTCGCGCTGAGATGCTGTTGTCGACTGTCACGAAACATCGGAGTTGGTTGGAAGTTGGATTGTGTCGGTTCTCGGGCGTTGGATATATCACCATTGATTGGATCACATATTGAGTTTTTTTTTTTTTTTTGCGAAGAGCTCATTGAAGAACTCGAGTCGTTCGGATTTCAGCCGAAGAGCATCCAGAATGCCCAGCACGCGCCTGCAAGCACCCACCATCCAGGCCAGAAGAGCATGAGGAAGATCATGTTCCCGCTGCCGAGAATGAAGACGGCGAATTCGTACCAGAGCTTGTTGCGTAGTCTCTGGATGTTTTTGGAGTTCCAGGCACTCGCAACGGCCTGGGTAGACATGTTGAAGCCGTGGAAAGCGCTAAATTTCGCTGCGATGAAGGCGCTCAAAGTCACGGTTTTGCTCGCGTAGAGGACGCCCGCGAAAGTGATGCTCGCGAAGAAGCAGCCATGAAGGCAGAGGAAGACGGAGATGGAGCCGACGAGGCTCTGGAAGCGAAGGGCAATTTGTAGTGCCGGGCCGATCAACCTGGTGATGTCTGAGCGGGGGTTGGAAACACTCAGATCCACTTTGGAAGCGGTTAGAAGCGTAGCTTTGTCCATCATCGTGATCTGAGATTGGAGTCTCGATTAGATCTGGAAATGAAGAGTAGTAGATCGTGATCTAAAGTGAGACAAAGAAGAGTAGAGAATATGGCCTTGACCTTGTGACAGCACCCATCATAGACAGTACCAACAGGCTCTTGGTGTTTATATATATCACCTTTCAATTGAAACCCCCACATCGCATCTGCATCAGTAGTCCCAGCAGTTAACTCCCGCAACTCAGCGGCAAGCGCGAGTCTTTTTTCCGTCTAGAACAGTCACAAGCTTGGAAATTCTACAATCACATTTCTCTTCTGCCAAACTTGACTTGCCGGCGTGAATCTCCAGGCTCCGCAGCAAACCCCTCATCCCACGCAGGGTGAGGTTGCACGCGTCGCACCGTCGACACGTGGGGCCGCTGATTCGTTGCTTCGACGATGAACACGGGATAATTGGCCGGGTTTGAGGCTTTGAGGCGTGGGGAGGTGCTGGATCTAGATTCCCGTGGCACGAGATCTTCAAGACCCCGAGCAAGTGCTGAGACCCTGGGTAAGCTTGACTACGCCGCACGTGGTAGCAGAACCCTCTTTCGTGAAACCGGAGGGTTTAATCAGCATGGGAAAACAAAGAGTCAATGGGGTCACGCGTGTGGGAACGGGAATAGAATGCGATGGGTTTACAGGCTTATTCTATGGAGTGCAGCGGGAGCCAAGCCCCAATGACAGACTCCACGTGGTGGCCCGGCTGCCGTCGTTCGTTGAGCCCGTTCCGGGATATTTCGACCGGGCGACGACCGAGTTTGACTTTGTGGACGGCATTACCGAGCAAGAACTAGAAGATCTGACTGTTCGTTTTTCAGGTCGAGACTCGTGAACACAAGGAACTCAACCGTAGTCGAGGATACTTATCAATAGAGCAGTCAGCAGCATCAGATTTGGTTTGTGCACTCCCTCAATCAAGATTTCCATTCGCCTTATACCTATCTATTTTCTAGTTTATGCATTTGCCTTGTTCGCTTCCTTTACATCACTTCGGCTCTGAACCAACTTGGACATCTCCTGCGCAGTCTCAGAACCCAGCCTTGCAAAGCCCTTGACAACGCCCTCCCGGTCACCCATACCCATCTCCTGGCTCATCTTGAACTTTCCTCCCATGTGTGTTATCTCGATCTCAATTCCAATGATGCTCTTTTTCAATAGCTCCACGAATCGATCCGGCGCATCGGACACTTTCCAGTCGACGGGGTTATCACCGCCGGTGAATCCCATAACCTTGGTCTCAGCATGATAGCTTAGATCTGAAATCTGCTCTGCGAGAAATTGACCTGCTTCGTCAGACTTGGTGTCGTAGAAGATCTTGGCGCGGCCGTAGACTTGGGCGGCAGCGTAGTTCCAGGTAGGAACAACCTTGCCAGTCGTGGGCTTAGTTTCAGTGTAGAACTTTGGCGTTACGTAGTGTTGGACAGGAGAGTTGAAGACGACCATGACATCTTGCTCGATGACATTGTTCAGTTGTGGGTTCTCGGTGAGGCTCTCGATCATGGCTTTGCTCTGGGGATTTACCCTCGCGATGTGGCCTCGTAGTTTTCCCAGCTCGGTCTCGTTTGATTCATCTTCGACATCTAGCACGAAGGGGATGTGGCTGGTCTGGAGGAAGGGGAAGTTGGGCGAGGAGATAGCAGTCGTGAGAAGACCTAGTGGGTTCTCTCGGATCAGCTTCCGCAGCACTGGAAGCTCTGGTTCTGCGTGTGGTCCCTTGATATACATGGTTGATGGTTTGTTATGACGGCTGGAAGTGAAATAATGGTAGGATATAAATTCAACACCGGCATGTAGGGGTAGTTATAGTTGAAATAGTTCAGTCGCCAATAGCTAACATGATTAATATGCAACAAAGCGCAGGAACTTGAGCCAATGACTACAGCCATAATACCAATACATGGCTGTTGACTCAACTTTTTCCTCTGGGCTTTGTTACAGTCAGCGGTTTGAAGCCGATCATATGGAATCATCCAGATCCTGCATACTCAAAATGCTTTGTTCTGCCTCGAAGCGTGTTAGTCGTGTGCGCGCGTGCAGAAATCTCGCTATTAGTAAGAGAGTCTCACGAGCCTATTCTCATTCTGCATAAACTGGACTGGCTTGATCTTCCTAGGAACTGAGTCACAGCGTGCTAACAAGGGCTGTTAGGAAGAACTAGCTTCGCTCGCCTGGATGTTGACAAACTTGTTGTTCATTTGTGGCGGGCTGCCGAGTATTCCCAGGCCCCCAAACTGTCTCATTGCTGCAGCATCAAGCCATGACCGTAACTGTACCCGTAACCTAATTCTCTGATTGGCAGGGAGAGCGATCTTGGCTTTGGAATCATCCTGCAGCATGCGGGGCTGCGGCGTTGGACATGTTCAAATGGTTCGATGTCCCCTCAGTGTCTATCTTTGATGACCACGAATCAATTAATCAGCAGGGCTTATTGGGAAACTCGTAAAAAGCTGCATCCATATTGCTGCGGTTTTAAGTAAGAACATGGAATTTTCTTTCTTACTGTTTTGGGAAGTTATCAACTACAGGCTGCAAGGGTTGGAAATGTGCTAAACTTGGTCCTGATTTACCTCATTTTGCCACCTTGGATCTTATATCGATTTAAATAACTTTTTATGAAACTAAGCTGGTTAAATAAATATACTATTAAGCAATTCTTCAAATACTCTTATTATAGACATACTTACTATATATATAGTACCTAAGTTATAA